>JARHVA010009976.1:0-2500 GCA_037957365.1 Torreya grandis
AAAAATCATGACGTAGGGTGTCTATGAGAGGACCTTAGGAAACATGAGGCTTACAAGGTAAAAATAAAAGACACTAAGAGTCTAATGAATATCAAAATATAAAGGATACATACTCATAATAAGTACAAAGTTGTATAGGTAAATAGTTGAGATACTAAGATCAAGTCATGTTGGTTATATGAACAATAAAATTAAAATGGACCTACCTTCCCACAACATGTTCCATGTTCCTTACGACCTCTTATAGAGCCATTGGTTTACTATGAATATTGTACTTATATGATAAAATAGGTTTTAATGAAATAATTTTTAATTCTCCTATCCCAATCTACTATCCTACTACATCCCAATGGACATCAACTCTATCATGAGTCTAATTATTGAGTTTGAGCTTCAATTATAAATAGGAGATATGCTATGAATCATGTATTTTAGAGTGATTAGACATTTGAATTGGAATGTTACTTTTTATATAATTTCATTTTTTTTAAATGATTTAGATTTTAACATTTCTATTGCTTTTATGATTCACCCTCCATATGGATTTGGAAGAACCAACATGAGTGTTAGAAGTGATACACATGAATGAGCATAAGACTTTAGTTATAAGAATATAAGTATCCAAAGATATGACTAAATAAACACCTAGGATTACCTATCACCAATATGTAATCTCAAGTTTCAACCATATGTATGCTTAGTATGAACATGAAATAAAGGAATAAATGGATATCCAAAGTATATTGATAAATAAAAGTACAATGAGACATCTTATTTTCTAACTGATCATATTGTAAAATAAATATTACTAAGGGAATCAAGGTTGGTATAACCATGTCACAATAAAAATTATCTAAGTTTTAAATAAGATAATATAGCAAACAATCATTGTAAAAGAAAAAAAACATGAAAGAAGTGAATTCATAAACATAAGAATGCAATCATGAAAAGAAATGATAATAAGCCATATGAAAATATGAATGTAAATAAAACCATATAAAACACACACACACACACATAAGTGGATCACAAATTCAATCCAAAATTATAATGAAGAATAATGTGAAAGAAAACCATGTTGTGTTCACAAATATTGATCAATGTGTCCACAAATATTATCCATGATATCTGAAATATCTCAATGAAGTTGGATCTTAACAATAGCTAGAGTCTCATCAATCCTCATGGAAATTTGTGCAAAGACTTCTTTCTGAATCTCCTCAACAAAAAATCTAGGTGTATTTTAAGGATAATGTTCATGAGGGATCTCATGTGTAGGATAATCAACAAGAGGAGTAGGTCCCTAAATGAAAATGTTATCTATGGGGTGTGAATGAGGCACCACTAGTGGAGAAATAGGTACCAATAAAAAAGAAGGATGTACCACCAATAAATAAGGAAGAGCCTTTTTGTATGGGTAACCTTTGGGAGGAGGAATAAATAATGTAGTTGTTAACTAAGGTTGATCACAAAGGTTTTAGTGGAGAATACAACAATGATTGGTATGATGGGTAATACACTATTTCCAAAGATAGTATACCTCCACATATTTAGGGATATACTCAAGTAATAACTTAGAAGGATGTGTAGCCTTATCTTTGAGTTAAGAAATGAAGGGATGCAACATGTCAATATATAGCCTAAGATTTTGACAATGAATGGAAGAGTGATTATATATCCCATGGAAGATACAAATATTCTTGTTAGTATACGTTGTGGACCTACTGATGGAAGGGGTACAAGGAGAAGCTAGGTATGGCTAATATAGCTATAATTTTATTATCCAATGACTATAAAGTTTATGTATATCACAATAAGGCTGATCAACCCATTGTGAGAACATGAGATCAAGTTATGAAAAAAAAAGGAAATAACTAAGGGAAGAAAGTTTTAGAATAGAAACTATACTAGGCTCATTTGAAGGTAAAGTAGGAGTAGAAACTGGGTGAGGCTAAGTTGAAGGAAGATTAAAAGTAGAAACTAGATTGGGCTTAGCTAAAGGAATATCAGAGGTAGAAACTAAAATAGGCTTAGATAAAGGAATAAATGTTATAGCATAAAATTACAACCTAGAGAAATCAATCAGACCTTATCAATTTTAGGATAACATAGAACTATCTCTCCTCATAAATAAGCCACTATAAGAGATAGAACTCTAGGTTTGAAAGGGATAGCTCTCTTGTTTTATCTTCTAGTTTCACACTAAACTAGGCTAATCAATATTGCAGGTGAAAAGGGAAGAAAGAGACATAAAATAAACCTATGCTAAAAAAAACCTATGTTAATGAGGTGATAGACCAAAGATAACTCCACACAACACACTTGCATCTATACCAAGAAGTAAGAATACCAAAATTGACCTTAACTTTATGTCCTTCTAGCATAAACATTTCTCATAAAGGTAGATTACTATGCCTATCTAGAGGTGGGTTAAAATAAGGTTTGATATAAGACACTACTAGTCCCTCTCACAATTTAACACACACTTAAGAAACAATAC
>JARHVA010009976.1:7500-15000 GCA_037957365.1 Torreya grandis
TTCCCTTTGTTAACCATGAGGCTCAGTGTCTTGGCTCTCTCTAATTATGCTTCTTCATCAATTTCTTATGGTTCCTCCTCTTCTACTTGTTGAGGTATTACAAGAAGGATTTGTTATTTCTCAATTATTGGACTACATGTGAGAGGAGTCATAGGATTAATATTGTAGTAAATAATGGTTTTGGGATGAAAAGAGGAACCTTATTGAGTTGAGGCAATAACTTCATCTATGGCTACTCCTGACATGTGGATTATTTTACTTGGGCGGTAGTTGTAGGCATTTATAATGCACTTATATCTAGGTGATCTAGTCCTTGTTATTCCTCATTAGAGGACTCTAGATTAATGGGATCTCTTGGAGCTCCCTTATGATCAAGCTCACTCACCCTTGGCTCTTTATTGACAACTCTTAACTTAAAAGGAATTTCCTATGAAGGCTCTCATTATCACTTAGTCTACTCTAAAGGATATCTATTATAAAAATATACAAGTGGCCATAATGAAAAGAGTGGTAATATACTATGAAATTTCTTCATTTTAATTGAAGGTTCCTATTTAATCACCCTTAAATGATCCTCCTTCAAGCCATAAACTTTTTCCCTTTCCAAGACAAGTTTATCATTCTATGCATTCATGAAAATAAAGTCATAATCATAATGACCATGTTGGTAGGGGATACCAAGGCCCTAAATGTGTCTTTGTATGTGGCCATGAGGATCATAGTCTGTATGTGGGACTATGGGTAAGTGATAACTCTTTATTTTGTCTCCCACATCTCCAAAGTATTTTCTATGTGTGTAGCACATCCACCTAATGACCATATGGTGCCAATAGAATGCTTTTTTCTTGTTTTTAGTTAAGTCCTCAATGCTCAACCAAAGATGGTAAGTAATTTATTGATCTACCAATTTATTAGGTAGATATCTGGGGAGGCATAAGGGATGGATATTATGTTCAATAATCATGATCACCATGTAGTCAGGATACAAAAAATAGTCCTCCCTTTTAGATAGTGTTTTCACTATGCTTTCTCCAACTCTAGGCATTAGAAATACATGGATTGCTTGTGATCCAAAACATAGAAGTTATAGTTGATAAATATCTCAATATCATAGAAATAACACAATAACAATGAATTATCTGAGAAGAGATGTAGTATTACTCAAGATCACAATACAAATATATGCTTATCTCTAGGAAGAGATGTCTATCTTCACATTTTGAGTTACCTATTCATTTATACACATTTTGAAAGCATGGGGAGGATGTGGAAGGTCACCAATCTCAAGGGATATTAAGTGGTTTGACTTCCAAGATTTAAAACAATACAGAATTTAAGGAATTACTATTTTTAAAAACTTACTATTTTTAGACTGCACTACTAAAATTGAAATTTGGGGCACTTACATTGGCTTTTCAGGGGTCAAACTTCATTGAACAAATATCAATGCCATTTCATGACATTATCCTCATTATTAGCTTTCCAATGGTTCAAATGAAGAGTCAATTGGAGCTACGGTGCAAAAGTTATGGCTCCCAGATGTTCTATCATCAATTGGGGTAGAACTGTCACCCAAATTATCACCTAAATTATTGCCCAGATCATTCCTCCCTCCTTGAAAATAAATGGTCCCCATTGCATCAATGTTCCACACCAGGTGTGGTATTTGTTTCTTGATTTGATTCTCTGTGAGCCACTCACTTTGATGGCTAAGCTGGCCCCTTTTGACCACTCGATAAAGTGGAGTAGAGCATCCTCTTGTTGTCTTCATCTAGGTATCCAAAATCTGATCCTCTTCCACTAGAGAAAAAATCTATGGATCAAGATCATCAATGTATAATTCTTCTACTAAAATTGAAGTGTCTAATAGAGGTGGGTGATATGGTTTGAGGAGCTCCACATTGAATATTGGATGCAAACCAAGGTAGGCTGGTAGGTTCAACTCAAAAGCATTTTCTCCAACTCTTCTGGTGATGGTGTAGGGACCATATAATAGAGGTCAAATATTTTTGTGTGGGCCTAAAAGTCATTCCTTCTGAAGTCGCAACTAAACCTTGTCACCCATAGTGAAATAGTGTGCAATCCTATGTTTGTCATGGAGTTGCTTATACTTCTGATTCATCTTCTCTAGGATGTCATGAACTTGTTGCTAGATGTGTTGCATTTGTTCAATAAACTTTGTTGATTTTGATACCTCAGATCTTCCATGAGGTGTGTATTCTATGGTGGAAAATGGAATAGCTATATCAATTAGTGCCATTGGTTGGAACCCAAAACATACTTGGAATGGACTATGCTTGGTCAAGTTGTGTAGCACCTAATTATATCCATGTTGTATGAAAAGAAGTCCCTCATCCCATGTGCATGGATGTTTAGAGTGATACATCCAAATCATGTGAACAATCAAGTGGTTTACTACCTCTAGTTGACCATCATTCTATGGATGGAAGGTTGTGGACTTCATCAGCTTAGTATCCATCATCTTCCATAGAGTGAACCGGAAGATGCTCATGAACTTGCTATCTCAATCTGAGACAATGGACTTGGGGAGACCAAAATGGAGCCATACATGAATAAAATATAGTTGAGCAATTTCCTCAGTAGATATATTTTGCTTACAAGCAATCACGATAGCCATTTTTGAAAAATGATCAACTAACACAAAAATACAGTCTATACCATGTTTTAAAGTTAGCAAACCTAAGAGAAAATCCATTGAGATAGATTCCCAAGGCTTGGTTGGCTCTAGCAATGGCGCATACAATCCTTAATCTTATTTATTGGCTTGGCTATCACACATGGGGTGCAATATTTGAGATATCTTTCTACATCCTTTTGCATATGGGGCTAGTAGAAGTGTTTTTGAAGAACTACCAATGTCTTTTCAATACCAAAGTGTCTAGCTGTCCTACTAAAGTGTGCTTCCTATATCATATTTTGTTGCTCTGCAATTGGCACATAGATGTGCCCCATATAATAGAGGACATTATATTGAAAATAGAAATCAAAAACATGTTTACCTTTTTGAAGTTCTTGATATGTATTAGAAAAGGTAGGATCTGCTTCATTCAGAGCACCCCAAGTGGTAGTTTCATGTCCACATGGTCAAGAACTATTGTAAGTGCAATAATTGGTGGGTGACTTAGACAATCTATAGCTATATTTGAGCTCCCCTTTTTGTTTTTGATTATCAGGTGGAATTTCTAAAGATATGTGGCCCACTTTTGGTGCCTCTTATTTCATAGATTGCTTTGCATCTGGATGAATTCAGTGTGGATGACCATTTCTTTCCCCAAGATGTAGTGTTTCATTATTTACAAGCTTACACAATGGTGTAAAGCTCCTTATCATATGTTGTATATTTATTGATTGTATCAGTGAAAGTTTCACTGTGATATGCAATAGGATGGCCATGTTACATGATGACAACTCCTATGGCATATTCAGATGCATTTGTCATCAACTCAAAAGGTTGATGCAAATCTGGCAAGGAAAGAATAGGGGCTGAGCAGAGTCTATTCTTCAAACTCTCAAATGACCTTTATTGTATTTCACCCCAATTAAATGTAGCTTTAGCTCCTCCTTTAGTCACTTGGGTTAATGAACAAACAACATGTGAAAATCCAAGAACAAACCTGTGGTAGAAATTTACAAGACCCAAAAAGCTGTGAAGCTCTGTGAGGGTCCTTGGTTGAATCTTTTTTGGATCAACATGGATCCCTTCCTCATTCGTAACGTACCTGAGGTATTGAATTATTACCATCCCAAATGTGCATTTTTCAAGATTTGCATACAACTTATGCTCTCAAAGAGTTTGAAGCACCTTACAAACATGTTGCAAATGTTCTTCCCATGTTCTGCTATAGATGAGTATGTCATCTAAGTAGACAACCAAAAATGAGTTGGTGAAGGGTCGTAAGATGTGATCCATCATCCTTATGAAGGTTGCAAGTGTGTTAGTTAAGCCAAAAGGCATAACCAACCATTCAAAGAACCCCTCTTTAGATTTGAATGCAGTCTTCTAGACATCAATGGGATCGATGGGAATTTGGTGATAACTAGATTTGAGATAAATTTTGGTTAATAACTTCACACCATGGAGCTGGTCTTGTAGGTCATCAATCCTAGGGAGAGGATAGTGATTCTTCACAGAGATTTTATTCAGGGCTCGGTAGTTAATTCAAAGCCTCCATGTTCCATCTTTCTTCAGTGTTAAGACAATTAGGATACCATAAGGTGAAGACATTGGCCTGATGTGACCCTTTTGGATCAATTTTTGAATCTATCTTTTTATCTCATCATTCTCCAAACATGATCTACAATACACAAGACTATTAGGCAAAGGTGATCCTAAGATCAAATTGATAGAATGTTTTACCTGGTAATGCAGTGGAACTCCTATGGGTGACTTGAATAAGTCATCATATTCTCTTGTGATTCATCCTATCTACTTCTATTGTTGTGTTGATTGTGTAGTTAGGACTACAACATCATCCTTCTTAGATTTTTGTGGTTTGACCACCATGAGAACAAATTGCTTTGTTTTCTCCACCAATCTCTTGCATTACTTAGCACTAATCAGGGAGATAGATGTGGGAGGTGGTACCTTTGGTACCCTATAGCACCATGTTCCAAGAGTGAGGGTGATCCTTCAAGTTCATGATTCATAGATGCCATGTCGCTCATACATGAATGGCTAACCAAGGAGTACATCACAAACATCTAAATTGACCACATCACACAAGACTTCATCTTGGAATGGTTTTATAGCATATGAAAGAAGACACTGATGGGTGACACAGAAGTCTCTCCCTGGGCTCAACCACCCAATACTATAGGGCTTTAGATGAGGCTTCATGGATAGATTTAGACTTTTCACAACTTTGGCAGAGATTAAATTCTTTTGACTCCCACTATCAAGAATGAAATGCAGAGGCTTACCTTTTACCCATAATTTGGAGTAAAACAATCTTTCCTTGTCATCTAGTCTATGATGAAGTGATGATGGTGTCAGGCTCAACATCTACAATTTCTTCTTCATCCTCTTCGACTGTTGGTTGTGTATGAGGTAGAGTAGTAGATGTCGAGTATTGTGACTCAAAAAGTAGTGACTTGATGGCTCAAAATTCTTCTTTGGAGTGAGTTCCAATTTTGTAGTAATCACACCATTTTCCATCCTTCCCCTTTTGGGATTTCTTATCCTAAAACTCCTTTTGCTTCCAATTTTGGCTTCGTGTTTGACCTTCCTTGTCAATTTTCCATTTTGAGGGTTGACTCTTTGTATTCTTTCTACCATGCTTCTGTTCAATCTTCACTACAAATTTGTATGCCTCATCGAGGGTTTCCAAATTTAAGAGTTCCATTTACCCTCGTATGTACCATTGTAGTCCACCATGATAGTTGAGAGTCTTATGTTTCTCACTTTCTTAAATGCCCAATCTTACAAACAAAGAATGAAAAGTGTTTGTGTAATCTTGAATAGATTGGTCCTTACCTTGGTGAAGTTATTTCCACTATATATATAGATCATCATATGCTCTGATGGGATAGTATTCTTCTTTCACCACTTCCAAAAAATCATCCCATGTAGGTTCCACCTCAAGGCCGATGTCATCTATACTGAACCTCTTTTTGTACACTTCCCACGAGTTTTTCATAGGCAATGATGATTTCAAAAGAGAAAAAGTAATCTTTTCTCCATCGGTGAACTTATTTATAGAGAAGTAGGAAGATATTTGATCTAACCAATTTTCTATTGCATTAGCATTGATTTTGCCTTCAAATGTAGGAATATCAAAATCTACCTAAACCTTGAAGGGTGTTGGGGCACTGAAAGGACATTCCCTAGATGAGGATCTAGGAAGTGGAGTCACAGAGCCAAGATTTCCCATCAAAAGTGTTTGAAGAATTTGGGAAAATTGTTGTAGCATTTATGCTTGTTGCCATTAAAGGGCTTCATTCACCATTTACTTTAAAGGATCAGCTGTCTCAGTGTCGTCTGCCATTTGAAGTCATTTGGAATGAACAGGTGGAAAATTTGGAAGCTCTATTGTTTCCCACCCAAGATTTTTGTAGCCTGACCTCATCCTTAGGATCATACACTCTCAAGACAAACTGCTCTGATACCACTGATATAAAACTTAGAAGTTCTAGTTGATAAATATCTCAATAGCATAGAAATAATATAGTAACAATGAATTCTTTGAGAAGAGATGTAGTATTACTCAAGATCGCAATACAAATATATGCTTATCTCTAGGAAGAGATGTCTATCTTCACATTTTGGGTTACCAATTCATTTATACACATTTTTAAAGCATGGGGAGGATGTGGAAGGTCACAAATGTTGAGGTAGATTAAGTGGTTTGACTTCTAAGATTTAAAACAATACAAAATTTGAGGAAATACTATTTTTAGACTACACTACTAAAATTGAAATTTGGGGCACTTCCATTGGGTTTTCGAGGGTCAAAATTCATTGAGAAAATCTCCATTCCATTTTAAGATGTTCTCCTCATTTTTAGCTTTCCAACGGTTTAAACGATGAGTCAATTGGAGCTATGGTGCAAAAGTTATGGCTCTCAGAAGTTCCGTCATCAATTGGGGTGCAACTGTCACCCGAATTGTCACCTAAATTGTTGCCCGGATCAGCTTGCTAGACTTGAGGATAAACATCCCTAATAATCCTAACCATTTTCTTTATATATGTGTAGAAATTATAAGTAATCAAAGATGTGATTATTGACATAGCTTATGGCTAGGATCAAAATCTCACCAAGGAATTTATACACTATTCCCATTACAAAATCTAAAATATAGGACATCATATATAAGTGGTCCATCATAGTGGGCCACTTGCTCTTTTTTAGAACCTGTTATCTCAAATTAAAGCTTATAATTTCACCCAAAGTAAATGTTTCATCACTGATCATCAACATATAAAACAATGGCACCCAATCCAAATCAAGGAAATGGATGTTTGGCATGCCATAGAGCCTATTAAGCAATTTCATCCCAATCCACACTCCCATCCTACATTTGTTGATAGGGGTGGGATTATTACCTTTATATGTCATGGTTTCTGTTAGGATAAACCATGAACATTTAATTCTCCTAGTTCCATGAAACTCACATATTTTTGTCAAAATACACATTCAAAACTAGTAATGATAAATACTATTGAAATTTTACTCTAGAGATGCATGCTATAACTATTTGGTTTTCCATGTGGTGAAAAAATACATCCTTCTTAACCTTCCCCATGAAGAATACATCTCATATATGGTCAATATATGGCATCACCTTGGGCTTGGTCATAGCTAAATGTAGTGCTTGTATCTTGAGTGATATCAAGTCTCTCATGAATTGTCATTATATAGAAGATAAATTTCTATCTAGTGAAAATACATTGACAAAATTGACAACACCCCATAATTCAGATTAATTCTTATTGACCATTTTGACCCCAAGTGAAAATGGGTCAACCCATTATATTAAAAA
>JARHVA010009976.1:20000-142500 GCA_037957365.1 Torreya grandis
ATAATACCATACCATGTATGGTGAATCCATACTATAATTAAATTGTATTTTACCTTTTTAAAAATCAATATAATTTTGGTTTTGAGTTCATGAACATTTTTCTAATTATGCAAGTGATGTATGGTGAAGTTAGTGACAATCGTCTATCCTTGATTTCCTTATCCTTTCATTTTTATGCAAGAGTTCCTATTATAAAAGGTCATATATAATGAAATAAAGTGTGTTAATATCCTTTCAAGTTTATAACTATTCTTATATTATGAAATCTTCCCTCTAGTTCATTTACCTTGTGTTTCTTCATGCATATCACCTCTATATTGAAGCATTGATGTTCAAACCTTCTAAGAGTTAGAAGCTAATTTGTATGCCCTATTTTTTAGGGAACGAACTATGATGGCCATGAATAAATCATCTTGGTGTATCACCCCTTTATAATAGTTATATTTCATGAAAATTCTAACTCTTTTCACCATAAGAAACTAGTTAGTTAAGTGATCAGCATTTCAAGATATATTTAGGGAGTTAGCCCTTAAACCTAGAGGTCTATTTATACCTATAGGTACACTCGCATACCTAGAAATATTCACATGTTACCAAAATATATAAAATGATTTATCACCCTCTTATAGGGTGACAATAGTTCTGGCATGCTTAGTGGGACCCATTATCTTCAAGATAACTTTTCAAAGTAAATGTTAGTCTTGACAACATCAACTACAAATTGGTATACTACTCAATATTTGGAGATAGGTAAAATATGGTTTAAGTCCATAGTTTTTTCATATACTTTGTCTAATAAGTCATGGTTATTAGTAGGTCATCATCTAATAGAGTGTTTAATCCTATCAAACCACCTATTCATCCTGAACTTCCTCTTGAAGTTCAATACCCTCATCCTAATCTACCTTTTTAAGACTAAGAGGTTTTTTCTATCCAAAGAAGTGAAGAGGTGGAACAAATTAAAGATATAAAAAAAAAGAAGTATAGGCCTCATGCCTTTCTTACCTTTAACACTAAAAATACAATTTAACTTCAAGCATATGATGCCATTTCTCCCAATGCCAAAAAGAGTGTGGCCACTATCAATGGTGAGAGTCTTGTTACACCTACTAAACACATTAGGGATATCTCAAATTTTTGTATTTTCCACAATTTCACACAAGATAAAATTTCCATTAGACTAATTTATATGTCTATTAGAGGGAAACCTCTTGATTGGTATATTACTTTTCTTGGTGGACGCATCACATCACAAGATTAATTTGTAGTGTTGTTGACCTAAATATTTTTAAATTAAAGTGAAAATACCTCTCTCATACATCATGTAAATGTGATCAAAATAGGTCCTAAGGAATAAATTCATGACTTCAATGAGAGGTTTCAAAAGACTCGGTATATATTGCCTCCTCCCATGAGACCACCTACTAGATTTGTGTTCCCTACCTACTTGAGATCCATTGGTACTAATTTTTATCATGTTTCAATAAATGGGTGGTTTCACTCTTCTTGAAGAATATGAACTTACCATAAAATCTGAAAATGGTCTCATTCAGGTTGAAAGATTGCCTCCTAAGGTGTCTATGCCTTTGCTTCCCAATAAATGGTAGTTATCCAATAATAATAATAATAATAATAATAATAATAATAATAATAATAATAATAATAATAATAAATAAACATCAATATTCTTATTGATCAAATGTTATGGAAATGAGCAGGGCTTTGCCATACTTAGGTGGATCATAAGTTATAAAGGCCAAAATGTCTAGTTCTTATAGAACTTGAAAGAGAGAGGAGAAGAGAGAAGTATAAGGGTCACAAGGAAACTTGTAAAGATAATAAAATGAGTTAATTATTCATGATAAGACGATTTGGGATGAAAAATGTAAGGTTATAAGGAATAAGTGGATCTCCAAGTCCTAAAACTCTTGTAAAGTGGCATGAAAGTTCTCATTCTGGCTCAAAAAATTATCTTCATGATTTAGATTTTTTTGAACATCTTAAATTTGATTATGGATATGTATAATGATTTTAAATAAGGGTATGGATTTCATACATTTCTCTCCATTTATTTTTTGTAGTTTTGGTCATCTGAAACCTTCTCAAAATGAGCTATCACCATTTACAGTCCATATAAATCTTCTTTCATGAACTCTACACACTTGGCCTCAAATTTGGATTAAATATTACATTAAAATACATTGGATGGAGTTTATAACACTTTTAAATATACTAATTAGGTAGACCTTAAAAGGCCATTTACATGAAGGTCTCACCCTTCTCAATAGCTTGGTCACTATGCCAATTTTGACTAGCTGAGATGAAGAAGTTTGTTTGAACACTTATGAGTTTTTATAAATAATTAAATGTAAATTATGGGTTATCCCAAGTCTTAATACTTATCCTAAATATTTTTTCATCTTCATACTCTTCTTGGAACCTAAAAAACACATATAATAATCAAAGGTACCTTATTTTGTACCATGCCCATACAATTTTGTATAGTCTAAAAGCATGTGGAGTAGACTGAGAGAGTCTCCTGAAAGGTTCAATCATAATAATAGGAAAAATATGCCATTATATTTTCTTTCCAATCTCATTTCTCTAAACTAGTCACTAGCAAGGGTTTGTAAGGGGTTTAGCCTATTTTAACCTCTTAAGCATCATTCATAAAACTCAAACATTCAAATTACAAAAAAATTTCACAAAATGTTTTTTTATGACCTTTTCTAACTCCTCTAAACCTATTTGGTCCCCATGTAAATAACCAAGAGAGATATGAAATTCTAAAGCTAGCCTATTGAGCTCTTCTCTCCATTCCACTTGTCCTAAGTTATTTTTGAGCCTAAAAATGGCTTCCTTGTGGTTTATTTTTCATATAAATATATTTAAAATGTATTATATTACCTCACAAACATGTACCAATGGGTTGTAATTCATATCTCATGCTATAAGTATGAATGACCCTCATTTGGATACTAAGCCTAAACCATGTCCAAGTAGGCTTGATTGTACCTTAGAGATCAAAATGATTTTTGATTTTTTTATTTTCCTCCAAATAGCTTATAAAATTATATCATGATCCCATAATAATTATCAAATAGGATATAAATCATATCAAATATTATAAGTGAAAATGACTTCCTCATCTAGCATTAGGCTTCACCATACCTGATAGCCCTAACTGCAACCCATGAGAACCTTGTTGAGTTTCACCTTTACGTGATTGGTTTTCATTATTTTTCTAGGTGTCATAAATAAACCTATCCTCAAGTTTAAATAAACTTTTGGTCCATATTTTCCTCTCATTCTTCAAGGTTATAGGTTTTGTGCAGAAGGGGAAGTGCCCTCTATTTGAGACAAAATATAAGGTACTTCTCTTATTTGTATAAAAAATAAGTATTGGAGGAACTTACCAATTTTTTTTGGATCATATACACCAAAAATAAACTTTATATCATGTTATTAGGCCCCTAAAATGCACAAAAAACCAAGACATACTAGGAAGGTGGTAGACTGTATAGGGTTTTTAGCATGTGGGTTGAGTTTGTTAGATTAGAGACCTTACCTTTGCTTGATTTGCATTCTAAAAATACTTTATATAAACTTATATTAATGGTAAATATTACTTATGTCTATTCACTACTTTAACTCTCCAAATATCCCTTCCCATCTTTGGCTTCTCAAGATTGTATGTGCAAAACCTGATTGTCTTCTACTTTGGACTAAAGCTATAGGTGAAAACACATGTTTAAAATTTGAAAATAATTTTTTAAATGTCAATATGGTCCCTTAGGTTTATTACACACCTTTTTTGACCCAATTTCATCATCCCACATTCACAACCCCCAAATTTGATCATTGCCTATCATAGTCACAACTGACTATGTCTTTTTGCTTTGGAAAAGGGGGAAACTATCAGTGTAGTTGCATGGTTAGGCTTTGAAGAAAGTATAAATACCTTTCTTGAATATTTTAAGGTCAGTTATAATATATTTAGACTGATTTTTACCTTTTATGTCTTTAATCATCGCCTAGACACCATGTTTTGGTCTTACTGCCTACCTATAGTTGACTAAATTCATTGTATTTTAGCCATCTGGACCCTATAGGTGTAGTTTCAACATTGGAAAATGGTTGATTTTCCTTTGTATATTTTATATGGTCTTTGGGATTCATTTTACATCAACCAAATTTAATTTTTCCATGTTTAAGCCTTTTCAATGGATGATGTGAATTTAAGGTCTATTGTAGGTGTGTATTTGTGATGAAAAAGGGAACTTGTAGGTGATAATGAGACTCAAATCACTGCATAACAACTCATGTTAATGATCCTTTGGGTCAATTTTTTTTTTATAAACTATTATTAACTATAAAAATCATAGAAACAAGATCCAATCTTGTAATCTTGGGTTAGGATTTGAAGGAGGCAATGTGGCTGTATGTATTAACTAGCCTTGAAGGCCATTTTAACTTGAAAGCTACTAATAATCTGACAATTAAAGCCTTATGTAACCTTTATAATCATCATATACACATTAAAACCTCTTAATAATGACATTATCTTTCATACTCTATATTGTGAACACTCGCTCAAGTCTAAGTACTAAGTTGGCTATAGGTGATTATGCTTAAGCCATTTATATGGATTGGTCCATCCATTGTGAGTGGAAACCATCCTCCATGTACCGATGTTTTCCATGTAAATTATATGTTATTTAGTGAAATAATGAATTATAACCTAGTATTAAGCACCAAATCCACTCATTAGGCCTAGAACTTGTCATCAACTCATCTTGTTGTAGATAACATTATGGAATTTTAGTGTTCAAAGAACAACTTGAGGGCTTTTCAAAACCAATCTCCTCAACTAAAACATCTCTATTATTTTTCAAGTTGATATACCTATATGGGATATTTTTAAAAAATGTACTTGAATTCTCTAGAAACTAATGTAACTCTGTATAAGAACACCCAAAAAAGGGCTTGGACCTCAATTTTGACAGTTTTGGGAAATTATCCCAAAGTGCTATAAGTTTTCTCCAAGACCTTTTTTGATTTTCTAGTTTCTCCAACCTAATTATACATTCTTAAAAATGATAAATAGTCATGTTTATACTCTCCACACATCATAGAATTCTCAAACACAAATTTAATGCTCCTCCAAGAAATGGTAGGTCATAAAACTATTGTAGATGACCATTTTGTGCATTTACTTGCTCTCTTGACTCTTGAAGTGGTTCTAGAAGTTGGATTTATAATTTAATATGATGAAAAGACATATATGAGCAATAAAATCATCACTTAAATTCATTTTAGAACTATAACATAGAATAAAACTCTATTAGTTAGAAGAAATGACTATAACTCCACTCTAATCCTTGCAAGCTAAGTTTTATGAGCTATCAAATCGTTTGAAAATGTGAAACCAACAATTTATAACATGAGAGAAAGGATTAAAAATCTTTTGGAACCAATATTAATAAATGGATTGTATGGAATTTCCCAAACAAGAGCAAAACTTGTGGTGTACATATATTAACAAGCAAAAAAACATAGTCAACTTCACAAGGATGGTTTATAAAACACAAGCCACCATTTTTCAAAATATTTTTATGGAAATTAATCTATTTGAGTGTAGTTTCACCTTCCAAAGGTGTTTCAACTATAACCTCCCCTATTGTTCTACCAAGTACAAACTTGGAGACTAGTTCTATATGTTTAAAAGGGTGAAAAAGGAGAAAAATAGTTTTGGGCCTCTTTAATACTTTCAAAGCATGTCAAGCACTGATATGGATCTAAGGAAGCTGAAGATTCATTACATGACCTTCTCCCATGTGGAACCCTTCCCCATGGATCATACAAGTACCAAACCTATCTCTTTTCTCAAGAAAACTACCCTTTCTTTTGAATAACCTACCACTTTCAATTACCAACAATTGATTAAGACACATGAGGACACATGGGGAGTGACATCACCTTCTAAAACCTTCACATTTCCTTAGAAGGATATACAACTCATTTAATGCCCATTTATGACCCCCAAAGTTACTCAAAATTATATAAGGAATAGAAAGACTAATAACCAAAGATAATATGGAATTAAATAACATTAAATGACCTATGATATATACCTTATGACATAGCATTAGACCCCAAAACACCTAAAACTCAATTTTTTACCTATAAGGGTCCCAATTTGACCTGTAGGGTCAAATCAAGTCAAGAATTATTTTGATCTAAACTTGGTTTTAAGAAGGATTGCACATGTGGGATGAAAGATTGAATCATTAGGACATAGTCATGTTTAAAATTAACAAACATCCTTGCCTAAGATGAAGACTATAACCATAGGTGATTTTGTGAAGATCAAAAACATGACCAAATCCCTAAACATGGATAACCTCATTCCTAACCTTTTCTAGAAATCCAAAATTAATCTAAAAAATACAAAAATAAGAGCTTATTTCAAAATCAAAATATTTCCAAGTAGAGGTGACTTTGGTAATATCCATCAAGGCTATGGATGCCTATTTGGTAGTGGAGCAAGGCCTTGAGAAGATCCAAAGGCATCTTTATCAAGGCTTTGGATTCCTGACTGGTAGTAGAGAAATTCCTAAGCCTTCCCTGAACTAAATAATGTTTTTTAATGAATATCCAAACATATTATAGGTCAATATTAATGGTTAAAGGCATGAAATTTGGAAGTGTTAGGACCAATGTACCCCCATTTCTTGAAAATTGGGACCCTAGAGAAACACTAAAGTTTGAGCATGAAAATTTATCATGATAAGATCATTTATAGAATTTGAAGATAATCTACTCTATTAAAGTCATGCTTACTTGGTTTTGTTTTAGCTTTAATTTGGACCTACATCACTAATAAATGGTCTTTATTAATCTAGTTGCAGGTTCCATGATGTTCATCCTTGATAATTTCATGTTTCAAAACCCTAGTCAAAGCCCTCAATTTAAAACTAAATGTGGTGGGAACGAAATTAGAGATAATCCTTTTTAAAATTCATTTTTATACCTAAGGATAAATCTCATGTTTTAAGCTTAGTCATGTTTTTAGTCATAAGTAAAACTTAACTTAAAATTCTTGGTCCCCTTTTATTGTTTTTTCCTTTAAGGTTCCTTTGTATGCCTAACTTCTTATTCATTCTATAGGGTCCTTTAAAAATATTTCTTAACCTAGAATAATATTTTAACCCTAAGGCCCCATTGTATTTATTAATACAAATGGGACTTCAATCTTAACATATTAGCCTAAGTTATAGTTTCTTGAGTACCCTTTTTATATTAGCTTGGTCCCTTGTTTATAATTTAGCCTAAGGTTTTAATCCTAAGGCCCCAATGTATTTATTAATATGATAAAGACCTTAGTATTAACACCTTAAGCCTAAGTCTTTTATATCTCTATAATCCTAACTTAAATTCCCTTGTATCTTTGAGGATCCAATAAGACATCCTTTATCATGACATTTGATATAATAGAGTGAGGAAAGAAATATTTTTGACTTAAAAAACATGCATCTTTGATGATCTAATGGTTCATAATTTCTCACAACCTTTCAATTGAATGGTATAAGGAAAAATTGATAGAATCTTGCATATATCCCATTGGACCAGTCACATTCAAGCTCTCAAATTGAAATCAATAGTTCTCACTAAAGATGCCAAGTGTCACAACTAAAGGGCTTGAAACATAAAGAGCCAATCATAAGCAAGGGCCCATATTCCAATAAATGGTTCTTGCTAATCCTAGATTTTGATCCAATGAAGCAACATAAAAGAGGAATTTTTAAATACCAATGGCTAGTGCTTAAATGGAATTTATGAAAAATGTCACAAAAGGCCCAGACCAATGCCACATAGGCACCACACAAGTATAAAATGACAAATTACAATATCTTATTGGATTAAAAATGTAAAGGTATAAAGTAAAAGGTCTAAATCAAATCCAAGGAACATATAAGCCAAATCTTCGATATATTCTACCATTAAATGTCTAAAACCCTAAACCCTATATAAAAGTGAAACAAACAAACTCAATTAGTTAAAATTCAATCCAAAGATAAATTAATTATGTTTCTAAGCATGAGAGAGCTTTCACATAGATCATTTGAAATCTAGTGTGAGTAATTTGTAGGAATATAAACAATGGTAGCTCACAAATAATAATTAAATGAAGAGATCGAGCTCTAATTATCAATAGATAATAAAGGTCAGATCTTTAAAGACATTGAATTAGACCTTATAGCCCTAAATATCCTAGGTATTAGGAATTGGTATGAGACTTTCTTCATGATAGAGGGATTACTACCCATTTCCAAAGATGAATAAAGAATCACCACTACAAGTAGGATGAATTATGACCTAGTTATAGTCTAGATGGTTGGACTTCACCATGTTATGATAAAACTTGAGGTACTATACTGTATAGACATCCTTGCTCCCATCTTTATTGACTATAAAATTGATAATGAATGGATCATTAGGGAGGAAAACTCTAAATAAATAGCATATATTTCTCCTATGGATTTTGATAAATATTATAAGCTCCCTCTTCCCATGTATATTTATCTAAGATCAAAGAGTGGATAAGAAACCATGACTTGGACTCTATCCTTAGACCCTAGCTACACCAAGGCCCTTACATCTTTAGGGACTTTAAGGGAAAAATCCCAATAGGCCAATTTAGGGAGGGCATTAGGGTTATAATGAACCTATTAAATTTATCCTTTGGTTCCCACTCAACCATCTATGTGAACAAAATCTAGGTTCCCTTTATACATTTCTTGGTGGAAGAAAAAATTACCCATCTAATTAGAGATGTAATCAGTGTCTTCCTCACCAAGAAATTCACTACCATTAAAAGGAAGACCTCCAAGCAGTTTTACATGATGTCATACCTACTAATTTTGCTTCTTGCCTCAATAAACATCCTTGGTATTGAGAATTGGTCCCCATATGGTAAAACTACCATTTCACACCACTACTCCAAGTTTCATATCTTTAAGTACATGAATCACATGCAGTTTATTTGTGACTACATTTATCTAGCCATAGTGGAGGCCATAATAAGTTTTATCATGCCTAGGGTCTACCCCTCATCAATAAGTATGTTTAAATGATGGGGGACTTATGGTATTATGCTTATTATATAGTCATCAAGAATGAGGGCATCCTTTCCCAGCCTTACTAATTACCAGTATATGCTCCCAACAAGCTAGTTGAGTAAGAAATTACTTCCCAATTCCTACATGGAATTGATTGGACTTGTAAAGAAAATAATAAATATCATCTCCACCCCTTCCCTCTGATCAATGTAAGGACCATACTCTAGGACTATAAATGGGTTGAGACCATGGCTAGACATAGGGATTCATTTGGTTTTATACTTAATGAACTTAAGATGTGGGATCCTAAGGGTATAATGGCCAACCACTTCAAGGACAAGAAGCTCCCAAAGCCTAAATATGTATATTAAATTGGTTTTCATGACACCATATACATCAAGGCTAATAATTATGAAGAAGTGTTGGCCAAGATCCAAGGCCACAACATCAAGCTTGAACATAGGTTAATCAATGATGACAAGCCATTAGGGAAATCATGCAAAATTCATCCTTTAAAATATCACTTGATTCTAGGACCATCTGGGATAGACCAAGAACATCCCCAAGTAAAACAACCATAACCATAGCCTCAAGGGAAAATTGTTCAAAAGTAGGAGGAACAAGGCAAGGGCAAGGAGAAATTGGGAGAAGAGAGTTTGAAAGAGAGACCTAGGGAGGCCCCCCAACTTTAAAAATCCCCCAAAAGTCACCTTATCTAGTAGAAAATTTGGATATGATAGCCTTGCAACCAAAAGAGACACTTGAGGGTGCCCTCAAGGAACTTGCAGAGGCCTACAATGCAAATAAGAAAGAGGAGCATGAGGAAGATAAAGGAAAAGATCTTGTCCCTCTGGTATCCCAAGAGAAGAGGAAGATAGAGTTATCATTGGTCCCCATTGGACTAATGAAGAGACAAAGATTGAATTTCACTCACCCCACCAGTGAAATTAATCTCTTAAGTGATGAACTTCTAATTCATGGACTATTAATTATCAAATAGTTCATTTATGGAAAGTTACAAAAATATTCCTTCTCTTTCTCATTCATGGGCCATGACAAGAGTTGTTGATGTTGAGATGCAAGATGATATAAAGCCATGGATTAGAGCTATGGTCAAAGAGAAAGAAGAAATAAGAATTGTGGTCACCAAGGGAATAGAAAGTAATATGATATATGCCCTAGAGGCATCAATTAACTTAGGTATAGAGGTTTAAAAACCTCCCAAATTCAAAAATCTAGTCACTACCATCTAATTTAACCCTAAAACAATGGGATTGAAAAGGGTTACAACAAGGATAATTGTGGTTGGAATAGAGGAATTCACATTTCAAAAGGTGGAGCCCTTTTTGGTATTAACCCTTGTAGGATTCCAACACCTTGGTGAGTTAACCATTCATGAAGAGGATGTGGGAAACTTGATTGAGGCCCAATCATCATAGGCCAAAGTTGGAGTCAAGGAGATGAAGCAAAGGATATTCAATTGGGAAAGAGAAAAGAAAAACTTATAGACATATGAAATTCTATCAGTTCCTAAGGGAATGACCAAAATGCTTGATGAGTCATTTTATGGCATGTTTGAGGCACTCAAAATAATGAAATTGAGGTACAGTGCATTAGAGGGGTAGTTTTCATTGGCCAAGATCCTGGTCACCCAATGGAAAGCCTCAGAGGACAAAACAACCCAAATTCTCAACATTTAAGCAAGGAAATAGATCCTAAACTTAAAAACCATCAATTTGGGACACTTGAGCACAATTACTAATCTCTTAGCTAAAATGTTTGATGAGTTATTTTATGGCATGCCTGAGGCATTCAAAAAATGAAACTATGCATAACACATTAGAGGGACAATGTGCATTGGACAAGATCTTGGTCACCTAATAGAAATCCTCAGGGGAAAAAATAGCCCAACTTCTCAACATTAAAGTGAGGAAACAAATCCTAAGCTTCAAAACCATCAGTTTGGTACATTTTTACTCACCCCACTAGTGAAATCAATCTCTTTAGTGATAAATTCCCAATTCATGGACGAGTCATTCCTGAATGGTTCATTTATGGAAAGTTACAAAATATTCCTTATCTTTCTCATTCATGGGCCATGAAAAGAGTTGCTAATGTTGAGATGCAAGATGATATAAATCCATGGATTAGAGACATAGTGAAATATCAAGAAGAAAGAAGAAATGTGGTCACCCAAAGACCATAAAGTAAGAATATGGATGCCCTAGAGGCATCAAGTAGATCAGGTATAGAGGTTTAAGAACCTCCCAAATTCAATAATCCAATCACTACCATGCAATTCAACCCTGAAACAACTAGATTGCAAAGGGTTACAATAAGGACAATTATGGTTGGAATAGAGTAATTCACCTTTCAAAAGGTGGAGAACTTTGTGCAATTGTTGTCACTTGAAATTTCACCCAATTAGGAGATGGGACAACTTCTCCTCATTCAATTGAGATAATGGAATCACTTCTAGGCTTATGGGCAGCCTAATGAATTAAGTGAGTCTCTAGATTAGGGGATAGCTCCCCTTGATGCATCATTTGAGCTCATGTTACTACTACTAAAAATTTTAGGGTTAAAAAAGGGTGAGAATAACATAAATCAAACCTAAGATATAGAGGTGATACACTAGATCAGTTTGATGACTTCCAACCACTTGCATTTCACACTTAAAACCAAGAAACCAATTAGACATACACTTTCCTAAATTCATGTATTCTTACATAAATATTACATTATGGGGTCCTAGATGATGTGAAATATTAGAAGGAATAGACAAGATGTATTTAATGAATCAAATGAAAATAATACTCACTTCAACCATGAACATCTCGTGAACACTTCACATGCCCTACAAGAAGAGACTAAAAATAGGTGAAAGAATGAAGTACAATGCTAAGGAATTCATCTTCTTCACTAAGTAAATTCAACATTCAAGTAGAGAACACTATGAATAGTCATGAGAGAGGTAAAACCTTAGTCATTTTATTCATCAAAAGGTGTAAAATTGAGTAGGGATTCACCATGCTTAGGTGGAGCATCCCTCTAATGCCAAAATGGCCAACACTTATAGATCTTGAGAAGAGGAGAGAGAGAAGTCCAAGGGTCAATTAGACATGTTTCAAGCTGATAATTTCAGTTATCCATGCATGAAAAGATGATATGGGTCAAAACATATAATGTAAATATCAATAAGTGTCAATCCAAGTTATAAATTTGAAGAAAAGTGGCAAGAAACTCCTCTCTTTACACGAAAAAACTACCTTCATGATTACACCTATTTGAACATCTTGTAACTAATCTAGGATAGGTATAATGATTTTTACATAATTATAGTATCTAATACATTAATTTACATGCATTGGTTGCATACCTAGTCTTTTGGAATCATTTGGAAGAGAGTCATCATCATTTGCACTCTAGGAAGCCTCCTTCTCATGCACCTAGTACACTTGTATTCAAGTTTTGCATCAGTTGCCAATGAAAATTAGTGGAATAGGATTAATGAAAAGTTTAAAGGTCTTTTAAGGCCTTATAATCATCAATGGTACTTCAAAATCACCCTACTTGAAGATTTTCTTACTTCTCTCTAGCTTGCCCAATATGCTAGATTTGACTGGCTAGATTGAAGGATTTATTTGAGGCACTTAGGAACATTTTCAGGGCATGATACTCACATGGGGAGTTATATTAAGTATATGTCTTTCCATCCATGTGTCTTTCATCTCTTTTAACTTCCTAAAACCTAAAAAGCACATAAAATAGTGAGAAAAAACCTATTTCTACCCTTGTCCATATAATTTCATACAATCTAATTCCATGGGTGTAATAGTCTTTATGTTGAAAAGAACATAAATTTTACATTTAAGGTCAAATTAATTAGTTTTGAGGAACTTTTAGATTGGTTTCTACCATCAAGTGTATAAGGAGGATTTGAGAGGGTTTGGAGTGGTTTATAGTCTCAACATTTGTTGATAAAGAATAGACATTGGAACCCTCTCAAAATTCCACTTGTGTCTCCTTAAGGATACTCTACATCATCCCTACACATATTTGAGTCCCATGTAAAGGTATATGAAAGTTCTAAGTTCTTCAAGTTGTCCCTTAAGCTCCATTTCTTGCATTTGAGAGGTCTACGCATGTTTTCAAGCCTATAATGTATTATTGGGGACTTAACCTAAAATATTAAGGTTAAAACACATTTTTATATTCCACAATAACATGATACAATAATTATAATGGCTCTCCAAGAGGTAGGGATGAATATTGACCCCTATCTAGCACTAGGCCTAGCTTTTGCTACTAGGTCTACATGTACCTTTAGAATCTATCTGACCTTTTCATGGTTTAATTTGACCTTTTATGGATTTAAAATTTTAAAAATACCCCTTTTAACATGAATTTATAAATTTTAAATCATATATTAGGTTTAAAATATACATGGCCTCCAATTTGGCTTTTAGCCCTAAGGCTTTCCCTCAGACTTAATTGCAACCCTTATTGTGTAGTTTTCCCTATTTTCTCTCAAGCATTATATAAAGGTTCCTTAGGCTCCTATATATGTAACACATATTATAAAACCTTTATTTTTTATTTTTTTCCCTTGAGATCATCAATTCATCACTTTTCCCCAAAATAGTCATTCTTGTGCATGAAGGGAGTGCCCCTGCTCTGAGACAAAATAGAGAGTATTAGGAATATTTGGTTGGGAAAATTTAGTATTTTAGAATATAAAAATTGTCATAATTATAAATTATACCAATTTTTTTTCCAATTACATGTTTAAGGGTTCAAACCAACTCAACTTTGTCAAAAAGGGGGTAAAAAAGCCATATTTTTGCATGTTTTTGTCTAAACCTTCTTATGACTACCCCTTCCAACCTTAATTGATAAATAAAAGTTTTTTATACATATTAATCACACATATTTTATTATTTTTTATCTAATGGATCAAATCAAAACCTTGTTTGTTAGTTGAGTCTCACATTTGCTTCTTAAAACAAGGTTCTTCCTTACCCTACCTGTATGGTCTGTGTCATACCTTGTATGAGTGATAAGGTAATTTAATATATAAGGATATTTTAATCATTATAAAACATTAATTTTATTTTTGTATTTTAAGACACAATGCATGAAATTACTGACCTACCTCTCTAGGATGTCAAAACTTGATACCTTGCCTTTACCAACTAGTGCCCTATTAGGACTGAGATTGTAAATAGGGTGGTTTCTTCCTTTAGATGATTCTATTCTTGTGGATATAAAGTTTTTAAGAGATATTTATAAACTATATAAATTTATTCATTCAAATTTGAGCTCACCACCCTCATAAATTGATGTTGGCTTTCTAGGCTTACCAATTCCTCACTAGTCTTCTTAATTGAGATAGTCATTCTTGCTTGGACTATAGGTTAATATGGTAATTTTATATATTCAAAGGTATATGAAAACCTTTTTTAATATTAATATAATTTTGTTATGTTAATTTCATCTATTTACATACTATTCTTGATCTTTCAAATCTTCTTTACCCCTGACTGAGATAACTTCCAAACACCAAGTCATAGGTGTTTATTTTCCATAGCAGTAGGTTGTATTTTAGTGAGATTTCAGTCTCAAAATTCAATAAAAAAATTATTTTCCCTATTAGTAATACATTTTTTTCATAAATACATTTTAATGTATTATTTAATCCTCAAAATACCACTTTCACCTTGACTTAGTTAAAAGACCAATACCTTGACTATGTGCACATGTTGCAAGTCCACCTATAGGTACATTGGGATGTATTTGGAGTATTTTTGAATCTATTTAGGGATTATTAATATTTAATATAGTTTAATAGAATTAATATTCACCTTATTTCTCATTAGGAACACTCAACACCAATTTTGTGCTAAATCTTTGAAACACTATCTTCTCTACCCTGTATGTCATCTGTATTGACAAGGGATGGCTTGGAGAGGTCACTCTCTGTGGTCATCACCTCCTTTATGATCCAAGTGATTTAATTTGGTTATAATTTCCTTTGGATTAGTTTAAAATTACTATAAAATTTCTATGTATTTCAAATTATGGTGAATTTTTCATTATCCTCAAGAATCCGGTAGATTATACTGCTTTTTTTAGTGCTTTTTTGTGAGTTTGGAGGGTGTCAAAACCAACCTTGCCTTTGTCCTTTCAAATCCAAAATTGGCATGGTTGTATAATTTAGGTGGGAATACAAGGATATTATGAGATTTTTTCCTAATATTATCATGGATTCATTACATTAAAATCACAAGAACCTTGAGGAGCTCTATTTTCCCTTTTTAGGGATTGAGAAACAAAATCAGTCATCGTTCTTGATTGTGCAATCCCACTTTATTTCCATGTTATTTTTATAAATGAGTTAGTTACACCATTTGGAAATCAAAATTTATATTTTTATGAAGTTCAAAAGACCATATCCATTCCTCTATTCTCTCATAATCCCTATCAATGGTTTCTTATAGGCTGAGATCGATTGAAATGGACAGTGAATGGAATAAAGGAAACATGCACCATTTAGGCCTTTCTAAGAAATTATAGGCTATAAAATTAATTTCATGACTCCAAGAGATATATTACATATATAATTCCTTCATGTGGACATGTATAACTTACCAAAAACATCTTTAAGTGCATAATTTGGTGACACCTGTAACATAATGACCCAAAGTGGAAAACAAGCCCAAAGAAGGCTTTCATGCATGTTTGATGACTTACAAGCCAATTTAAATATGTATATCCTATAAAATTACTTATAAATAATTTATAAACCTTTAAAAGACATGACATCATCATACCAAAACAAGAAAATGAAGGAGAAAGCAAACAATGAACCACTCTTCAATGCAAACTCCCAAAAAGCTATCTGGATTCAAAATGATGGTTCATGAGGAATAAGGAAAAAAAATGGAAGTTATTATTATGGATATATAAATGACTCAAAGGACTATCCATTTGTACCACTTTCTAGAAGTTGACCTTATTTGGCCTACCAATGGAGAAAGAAGAGCAAAGAGTTGTAGATGCCATTTTTTATGCAATATATGAAAAAAAATGTGGATATGAACTATGGGAAGGTTAAGAGTCACATCACCACGTTTTACAAGTGGCATACTTCCCATTGCTTTCATACAAGTGATCATTTATCTCTCCTTGGCCAAAAAAACTACCTTTCACCTAAAAAACATCAAATTTTCAATTAATTACAGTTGATAAAGACATATTAGGACACATGGCACGTGATAAAACTCCTTGACACTTTAAAAATTCCCAAAAAACTTGTACAAAGTATTAAATGTACCTAAAATGACCTCTAAATGAAGAAAAAATGATAAATAGACTTATGGGACTAATAAATAAGGTGGTATAACATGAAATGACATTAATTAAACCTTTAACTAAGTCATTAAGGTATTGGACATGATTTTTTAGGTATAATTAAACCTTGACTTAGTTAAAATACCAATACCTTAAAATACCAATACCTTAATGTGGTATAACATTTTGTTCATGATTAGAACAAGATCACACTCAAAGACCAAGGATCCTTTTCTTGAGCTTGAGGTCCACAAAAAATATAGATGTGACAAAGGTAGATGTAGAGTATCCAAATATTTGAAAATGTCACCTCTTCAAGGTACCTATGACTTCAATGTTCATCCAAATATGTATTGGTTTGGAAAATATTCAATCAATGTACCAGGTGTGGTTCATGACCTCCCATGCAACCCTAAAAAGTACTTACCTACATTTAGTCCAATGGGTATAGTAACTACTAAGGAACATATAAAATATTTTAAAGTGGCCTTAATATTTTTGAATGTTGTGCATTAGGATGTACCTTATAGGTTATTCCCCTTAACATTTAAGGATGCTACTTATGAATGGTTCTTGAACTTTCCTCATAATTACATCACTAGTTGAGATGATTTCAATAATGCATTCATAGATCAATTTGGTAATATTAAAAGTCTTTGTATTATCTACCATTAATTCACCAACATTAATAGAGATGAAAGTGAGCCTATTATATCCTTCAATGCTATATTTTATAAAATTTTTAGCAAGACCATATACCCTTATAAGCCTAGTTATGTCTTAGCTCTAGAGATTTACAAAGATGTAGCAGATCCCATGACCTCTGTGCTTTTAAAGAGATCCATGTTAGTCATAACTTCATTATATAGAGCTTATACTAAAGCAATAACCATTAGTGATTAGATGAAACCCCAGGGAAAATGGCATATTTTATACCAAACATAAACCTACAAATTCTTGTGATTAACTTATTCCTAAACAATAAACAAAATATCCTAGCATTAAACTAGATCCCAAACCTAACTCAATTGCCATTGAGTCATGCAACACCTAATTAGAATTTGGGATTTTTAAATCATCCTACTAATGGATTCAATCCAAATGATCAAATGACTCTATTACCAATTGATAACAATAACTAGGTACATAATTCTAAAACTCTTAAAAATGAGAATATCATTTTAAAAATGGTCCAAAAGTTGAGCATTAATTTTCTTCAATTACAAAAATAAGTTGGAAATAATACTACAAGTTCAAGTAATAACTTCACATTTCAATGGTATAATAGGCCAAATAATATATTTTCGAATGATATTTTTCATAATAATAGGAATAATTACCCATCTTCTAAAAATAAAACCATGGACATTAATCTCACTGATATTGGATCACCTGATTATTGTAGGGTACATAGCAAAGCCAAGCATGGGGAAATTGACTATATAGAAGTTTTAAAAGACTTAAAGGAATTCTAAGAGAATTTAGATACATTTTAAGTGGTCTCTAAAAATTATAGTGGTGAATTTACCTCTGGATCTAAGTCATCTGATCAAGCCTTCATGTTTCACACCTTTGATTTCCCATTTCAAGAGGAAAATAAGCCTGATGAGATCCTAGAGGAGATCCAACCTTTTAATATTTCTTGAAGAAGACCTATCCTTTGAGAAATATGGAATAGAGGCATAATTTGACCACCTCAAAACCTATAAATAATTTTGTAACTCTTCTAGACACTTCTTCAAACAAGAGCCACCTAAAGGGAATACTTCTAAACCTAGCATTGAAATTGTTAAGGGAAGACTGGTTATAACATAGTTGAGAACATGAAAAATATAAAGGCTAATCTTAATTTAAATGAACTCACATAGATTTTAGATAAAATTGACCTTATACTAGAATCTTTGTCAAAGAAGTCCAACAATCCACCATAGACCGATCATGCCAATGTGCTTGTGCACAAAACCAAGGCTGAATCTCCTCCTTTCTTGTTCACTATTAGGATGTTTGGTAAAAACATAATATATTATTATATTTAGGATAATCTAAAAATATCAGACCTACATGTATATTCAAACAACTTGGCTTGACTCCCATTAAGTCTAATAGGGTTGTCACCTAATTAGACAAATCTAGAGTTAGGGTAATTGGGGAGCTTCTAAATGTTCACACACAACTAGGTTTTGAGCATAGGGTGTAACAATACATTGATATTAAATTTTTTTATATACATAATATCTATGGAATATTACTGATTATGGAATGAACCAAGGATTTAAATGGTTATTTGTCTATAGATTTCTCACATCTGTGGTTACCTTGGAAAGGAGTTCTTAACCAGATCAAGGTTAAGAGAGAAAAAAATGATGAAACATATGATAACTGAGTAAAATTTTATGAATAAAAAGCTCAACATAATTGAGTAAAACTTAGGGGTTTTCACCCTAGATACTAATAAGGTATGTGATCCCAAGATTGTTCATGTCATTCCTAGACTATGGAAATTGCATTTTGGTGGTGCTAGGTATAATGCTAGATCAGGTGTTGGTATTGTTTTAATTGACCCTACTAATATAAAGTATCATGATTATTATAAGCTCCAATTATATTTTAATAACAACCTTATTTAATATGAATCCCTTATCTTAGGTTTATAGTTTTGTATAAATAACAGGTCAAAAAACTAATAGTTTATGAGGATTTAGAACTAGTGGTCAACCAGGTAAGAAGCAAATACCAATACAAGATCTTATACCTAAATGGTATAAGTTTAGGGTTTGGGTTTTGATTTAATCCTTTGATTCATTAGGAATAATTTTCATCCCAATAAGATAAATCCAAGATTATAATGAGTTGGCATCTACTGCAACCAACTTCATGCCCAACCAAGAATCCCCTAATCTCAACATTGAGTCAATTCCTTATCCTTCAGTGCCTGATAATGTTAACCATTTCCAAATATTTAATGAGGATCAATAGATATTGAATTTCATGACTAATTTTGGAGAATTTTATGCTCATATCATGGATGATACTAATGAAATTACATCTAAGGAGGATAAATTTGGTGGTAAAGTCATTCAATTGAATGACAACAAGATTCCCAAGGGAATGATTGCTTTAGAAATATTGTTTGATCAGGATAAATTGATTAAGGTTTTCAAGGTTCCCAAGGTAAGTGGGAAATATTATAATACTTTTGATGTTGGCCTCTAAGATCAACATTGACTAATAAATGTTGGAAAAGCCTACACAAACATTGAGAACTAGAAAGCCAAATAGCTTCTTACCCAATACAAGGATGTCATAGCTTGGTCCTATGATGACTTAAAGATCTTTGATCCAAGTGGAATTACCCATACTATACCACTTAAGGAGAGTTGAAAATCATTTAGATAGAAATAGAGGCCTGTAAACCCTATCCTAGAACTCATGATCATAAAGGAGGTAAAAATATTATTAGATGCTAGGATAGTCTTCCCCATCAGGCATTCAACTTAGGTGGCTAATTTCATACCACTCATTAATAATAATTATGAGATTAGACTTTGTATTGACTTTAAAAACTTAAACAAAGAATCAAAAAAATACAACTACCCCCTTCCTTCCCTAAACCAAGTGATTCAAGTTGTTTTAGGTTTAGCTATGATGTCTTTTCTTAATGGATTTTTAGGTTAAAACCAAGTGTTGGTTGATAGAGATAACATGATGAGGAAAAATTTCACCATAAAGTGGGGGACCTTTGCTCACAATATTATTCCCTTTGGTCTAATCAATTCGGGAGCTAATTTTCAAAGAATTATGGACCATCCTTTCCAAGGCCTGATAGGTAAATGCATCGTTATTTATATGGATGACATAATATTTTTTGCTATAAATAAGGAAGATCACTTCATGCATTTGTATCAAGTTTTTGAAATATGCAAAAGGTATGGCATTTACTTGAACCCTAAGAAGAGTATATTTTCTATGATTGAGGGTAAATTATTGGGTCATTTTATAATCAAATATGGGATCTTTATAGATCTTGAAAGAGTGGAGGCCATGTCTAGAATAGAACCTCCAAATACTAAGAAAGAGATAAAGTCATTCTTTGGTAAGATAAACTTTGTAATAAAGTTTATTTATAAATTTTTAGAGATTACCAAGCTACTAAATGACATGCTAAAAAAGTATTCCAAGGTCATATGGAATTAAGAATATAGAAAGGCATTATATGATATCAAGTAGGCCATTAGCCAAGATATAGTCCTTATAAGTCATGATTTCTCAAGAGACTTATACCTCTATTCCTTTGCATCTGACCACACTATGGATGCGGTGTTGACTAAAAAAATTGAAGGGTATGACCACCCAATTGATTTTATGAGCACATATTTTTGAACGTTGAGTTGAACTATTCATTGATTGATAAGTAGGTATATGCATTAGTTAAGGTAGTTAATAAATTCAAAAATTACATCCTTAGAAATAAGGTGCATGCTATCTTACCTGAACCTACCATCAAACTTATGTTAAGTTAGAATGAATTCGGAAAACATAGAGGTAAATGGATGCCAGTTTTGCAAGATTATGACTTGGAAATGAAAATAGAAAAATTAGTAAGATACAAAGGTTTGATCCAGATGATTTTTAATACTAACCCTAGGCTAAGTATTATGGAAGTGGATCGACATAAATTTCAATCAAGTAAGTGGTATGATTAAATCATACATTTGTTAATTAATGGTGTTTGTCCTATAGGTCTATGTAGGGAGTAAAAGAGGGCCCTAAGGTTGAAGGCAACCCAATACTTAATCAAGGATGGAGTCTTATATAGGAATTTTTTAAAAGGGATTTATTTGAGGGGTGTCTCACAAGAAGAAGCCACCCAAATCATGAGCACCTTTCATGAAAAGTTGGGTAATGGACATCCATCAAGAAGGACCATAACTCATAAAATTCTTAGATATGGATATTATTGGCTAATTATTTTTAAGTATGCTCACAAACATGTGAGAGAATGCTGCTCATGTCATATTTTTAGCACCAAGGAGCCAAAGTCAACAATGCCACTACAAACAGTCATGATTGATAAACCCTTTACTTAATGGGGGTTAGTATTTATTGGGGTAATCAACCACAATTCATTTTAAGGTCATAAGTATATCCTTACTACCATAGACTATTTTACAAGGTGGACTAAAGTTATAGCCACTAAATAATTTAGGACTAAAGAGGTGATCAACTTCCTAGAAGAAAGCATATGTACTAGGTTTAGAACTCTAGTCTCTCTTATGTGTGATAATAGGTATGCATTGACTTCCATAGAGATGATTGAATGGGATTATGATAATGGAATCACTCTAAATTTTTCATCCAACCATTATCCCCAAGGGAATGGAGTATTTGACTCTATAATTAAGAACCTAATGAAAGCAATCAAGAAGTATGTTGTAGACAAAGCTAGGACTTGGCATAAACTCCTTAAATTTTCACTTTGGGATGATAATATAAGAATCAAACAAGCCTTAAGAGCTTCACTATTTCTATTGGTTCATGAATAATAACTTATTATTTTCTCACTCTCAAGTTGCCTACATATAAATTTATGTGGGAATACATGTAAGAGAGCCAAGAACTTGTCAATTCAAGATTGCTAGACATAATTTAGATGGAAGATGCAAGGGAGAAAGCCTTTTTTATTTTAAAAACATCAAACCACATGTAAGAGATGGTTTTATAAAAGGTTCGAGATTAAAATGTTTAAATAGGGAGACTTGGTTCTCTTTTGAGACAAAGCATTTGAGCCTAAGGGTAAACATGATAAATTCACACCCTTGTGGTTTGGCCAATACCAGATTACATAAACATTAGGGAATAACGCCTTCAAGATTAAAGATATCTAAGGAGTAGAGTTTACGTTTCACACCAATGGATAATATCTCAAGAACTACTTCTCTACTACTCCTTTAGAGGTCTTCATGGAGTAAACCATAATATGGTTAGATTTAGAGTAGGTAACCTAGTTAGTTCCATTTCAGTTATTTTTTTCTTGTCCCTTATTTGTGAGTAAGCATGTATATATCTATTTGTTTTCTCTTTTTTTCTTTATTTCATAATTTTTGTTGTGTTTTAATTTCTCATTTCTTTTTTCTTTGATTCCAATAAGTCCTCTTGGACAATCCTGAGCATAAAGTTATGAAGTTTACTTGAAAGTTCCCAAAACATAGAAATAAAGGCATGAACCCCATGCATATGATGACCATTGTGCTGAAATGTAAGCATAATGTTGTAATTTGTAGAAACTAGTAAATACCAATAGAATAACTCAACTATTTCATGATAACTTAAGCATTATTCTGGTAAATTGATTTTAAGAAGACTTGCACTTAAAGGGTGAAAATTCAAACTATCATGGTATAGTCATACTAGCACTTAGTCAACATCCTTGCCTAAGATAAAGTTTTTAGCCATAGATGATCTTACAAATATCAAACTATAATGAAATTACTTCAAAAATAAAGTATAATAGTATAAATAGATACAAATATGACTGAAATATATCATAATATATGATAATAGATAAGCCACTTCAAGGGGTTAACCTCCACAAGATTCAATAAGAGTAGAATTCATAATATGATGATAAATAATTACCCACCACATCCTATATATAGTCTACCTAGGCCATGGTTACTCCATAGGCCAACCTACTAATCAAATGAATGCATAGAGAAATGTGATATAACATCAAAGAGGGATAATTAAGCCATAAGTCAGATATTACTATCTTAATAAATGCAATAGGTTATGGGCATTGCATGCCCTTCCCCTTCAAACCAACATTTTCATCAACATTGAACAACTCTGGATGTTGTTTTAGAAAATCTTCACCTTCCCAACTTACATCTTCACTACTCAGTTTTTTCCAATTGATCAAATATTCCTTAATCTCTCTAGTTTTCATCCTCTTAGTATGTGTTTGGAGGATCTTCTCTAGTTTTAAAATGACTCATCCTTCTTCATCTAGTTCTAGGAGCTCTGCCTAGGCTAAAACTTTCTATCCAATGACCTTTAAATAGGAAACATGAAATACTGGGTGTATGCGAGATGAATGAAGTAACTCAAGATTCTAAGCCACACTTCCAATTTTATATAGAACCTGATAAGGGCCATAATACTTAGGAGCAATTTTGTTGTCATTTTTATGTTACTTCAAGGACATCTACTTGTAATGCTAAGAACATACAAATACCCAGTCACCCACCTCAAAATTTCACTCACTATGGTGTTGATCTGCTTGTTGCTTCATCCTATTTGGTGCCAAGGCAAAATTTTCTCTCAAACTAGCCAAAACCTCTTGTTGATGTTGAATGTGCTCTTCCACATCTCAAACCTTGGTTTACACCTTTAATGAATAAGTGATGGAAGGTGGATGGTAACAATATAGTGTTAGAAATGGAGACATTTTAGAAGAGGTATGGAAAGATGTGTTATGCCCCCCTTTTTCAAGTGGTAGCGGTTTAACCCACTATTCCTATTTATCTGATACAAAATAATAGAGATACCCCTCTAAACATTTATTAACCAATTATGTTTGTTTGTTAGATTAGGGGTGGTAAGATGAGCTATGAGCTAGTTGAGCAACCAAATAGGAAAATAGTTCATCCCATAAATTATTAGTGAAAATAGGATCATGATCACTTATAATTATTTTTAGGGTTCCATGTAATTTTAAAACTGCCTCCAAAAAATTGTTGCTACTTTACTTGCTAAAAGTGGGTATGAGAGAGTACAAAAATGGGCATATTTTTTAAGCCTATCCATAATGACCAAGATAACATTCTTACCTTCAAAAAAAGGCAACCCTATGATGAAATCCATGGAGACCTCCTCTCACCTTTGACTAGAAATTGTTAGCAGTGGTAACGAACCTAGGGTCTTAACTATCTCACCTTTATTCTATTGGCATATCAAGAATTCTACCACAAACTATTGTACATATCCCTTGAGTCCTTCCCAAAATAATTATTTCCTGATTCTATGATAATTTTTCAAGAACCTTGAGTGCCCCCCAATTCGAGATGCATGTAACTCTGCAAGAATCTTATGATTAAGCTCTGAATCTTTGCACAAGTATAACCTACCCTTATACCATAGGACATTACCTTTCCATTCAAAAATTTTAGAGGATAAAGTACCTTACTGGAGATTCTAAATCAAAACTTGTGTATCCTTGTCTTGCTCCCATTCTAACCTAGCTTCATCCACCCAATCTGCTTACAACATGAACATTGCACAAAGTAATGTTGTTGTGAATGTGTCCCATCTTAATAGTGCATCTACTACTAAATTATCTTTACCCTTCTTTTAGATGATTTCAAATTCATAACCCAACATTTTGGTTACCCACTTTTTTTTTTCCTTAGATGATAATCTTTGTTCCAAAAAGTATTTGAGACTATCATGATCCATTTTCACCTTAAAGTGTCTACCCATTAGATAGGGCCTCTATTATTTAACTTCATGAAGAATAGCCATAATTTCTTTCTCATAGACATGTTTTTGTAGATTTTTACCTTTGAATTGATGAATCTCAAATTCAATGGGTCTTCCTTCGTACATTAGTACTACTCCCAACCTAGATCTAGAAGCATCACATTCAATAGTGAATGTCTTTAAGAAGTTTGGAGTAGCCAAAACTAGGGTGGTGCACATAAATACTTTTAATTTATCAAATGCTTTGGTGGTGGTGTCATTATAATGGAAGGCATCCTTCTTTAGCAATGTAGTGAGTGGAGACACTATGCTACAATAACCTTTCACAAATCTTCAATAGTAACCTGTTAGTCAAAGGAACCCTCAGAGGTTTTTGAGAGTTTTTGTCATGGGCCATTTCATCATATCTTTGATCTTATAGGGATCAAATTTGACACCTTCATGGGAAACAATGTGACCTAGGTACTCTACCTCCTTTACTCCAAAAGAACATTTGGATGGATTCACATAAAGTCATTGCTTCTCCAAAACTATCAACACATATTTCACATGTAGATGTGCTTCCCATGTTTGACTATAAATCAATATGTCATCAAAGAAAACCAACACAAGCTTCCTTAAAAAAGGCCTAAAAATAGTGTTCATCAATATTTGAAAAGTATATGGTGCATTTTTAAGACCAAAGGCCATTACCAAAAACTCATAATGGCCCTCATGCATTCTAAAAGTAGTTTTATGAACATTTTCATCCTTGATTATAATTTTATGGTACCCCCATTGAAAATCCAATTTTGTGAAATAATTAGAACCATGCAAATTATCAATTAAATCATCAACTATTGGAATAAGAAACTTATCTTTGATGGTGTACTTGTTGAGTTCCTTATAATCTGGGTACATCCTCTATGTGTCATCCTTCTTCCACACCATGACCACTGGTGATGAATATGCACATTGGCTATGCTTGATGATCCCTACCTCCATCATCTCATGGACCATTTTTTTATTTCACTCTTATATGCATATGGATATCTATATGGTCTAATATTTGGTGGTTGACTCCTTGGAAGTAATTGAATGTCATGATCATGTTCTCTTTTTGGTGGGTCATTTTGGCATGGTCCCTAAAATATATGGGTGGTCATCAAGAATCATCTATTGATTAGGATGTGTAGATTCCTATGTCATTTTAAATTCTATAGAACATAATCATGCAATAATTCCCTCTACCCCCTTTTTTAACATCTTGGTCATCTAATGTGAACTAATCAATTGTGGATATTTTTCCTGTAATCCATGTAGTTTAATTTTCCTACCTTCAGAATGAAAGTGCATGAATAGTTCCTGGAATTTCATCTCAATGGTAACTAAGGTTGTGAGCCATTAGACTCCTAAAAAAATGTCTGTGTTACCCATGGGAATAGTAAACATAGGAGAGTCAATATTGTACTCACCCATATCAAGCTTAATACTATGGCATTTTCTTGAACAATTAATTGTGCCACCATCTACAATCATGACCTAAAATTATAGTGTTGGGTAGATGAAATAGTTTAATTGAGTGGCTAACTTAAGGTTGATGAAGTTATGTGTGTTCCCTAAATAAATCAACACTATCACCTTTAATTTCTTGAGGAAACTCACCACCTTAAGAGTTTGTCGAGTGCTAATACCTGCAAGTGCATGATAAGATTTTATACATTGGGAATCTTCAGGTACATCCTCTATCTCTTCCTCATCATCATTGGAGGCATCCTATTCTTATTCATCTTCATTGGATCCCTTAATGTATAATAAATTCTTCTCAACACATCTATGTCCTTTTCTCCACTTGTCACAATTGAAACATAATCCTTTTATACGCTTCTCTTCAATTTGTTGAGGGGTCAATCTGATAAGTGAATGAAATGTTAATGTCATTATGCTATGATATTTGATTTGAGTGAATGGTTGCTTCTTATTGGTTATGAATTTTTCCTTAGCTCTGTGTGCCATGATAATAGAATCAAAAATCTTAAGTGGATTAAAAATGTGTACCTCACATTCAATGTGGTCCTTGAGTCCACCCAAAAATAGGTCATTCAAGTTCTAAAAAATTATCTCCACATGTATGGAGAGGTTTTGAAAATGATGGATATAATCCTTGATGGAGCTAGTCTATCACAAATTTTCTATTTGGCTAAAGTAATTCTCTGTCACACTATTGCCATAGTGTAATTGTATATCCTCTATAAAAACTAACAAGGTGACACTGAGAGTCATCTTTTTCTTTTGAGCACACAACCATTGATACCAAATGAATTGATAAGGTTCAAGATATAAGGATGCCATGGTAACCTTATATCTACCTAGAATCTGATCTAGATAAAAAAAAATCTCCATTTGGTTGATCCAATTGAGTGTATCTTTTTCATCAAATTTGTGCATATCCACCTTTGGTAACAGGTTCCTCTATGGCAATGTAGTTGGATTTAAAGTAGACTAGTTGGGAGAACCACCCTAGTGGGGTTATGTAATAGTGATAGCTAGATGATTTGAATAATTAGTTTTCAAATCCATCATGTTATCTACCAAACTATCTTGTATGGATTTCATATTAGATTTTATGCCTTGAATCTCACTTTGAATGCCTTGCACACTATAGTCAAGCTAGCTCACTTTATGATCTATGTCAAAGTACCTTGGTATAAAGGATCCAATACATCCCCCTTCTGACTCCATCTATTCCTTGTTAGGATTTTTACCTAGAGTTTCAACACCCTTTCCTCAGCCCTAAGTTTGTGGACCTTCCATAAAAGGGCTTTACGATGTCGACCCTGATTGGCACTTTTGACCCAACTTTAACCAAGCAATTTTGGACTTATGTCAGCCTCAAATCATAACATACAAAGAACATACCTGATCCAAATTTTTTTAAGCTTTCCAAAAATGTAAATAACTTAGAAAAATTCTTTGAATTGTGCACTATAGAGTGATTTTATGAAAAACTCTAAAATGGTGATAACTTTTGTTAAACATATCTAAATGAGCTAAAATTTTAATGGAAGATTAATTTAATTATTTATCATCTCTAGTAAAACATTTTAAGATAAATTAGCAAATTTTTTTAGATATATCCAAATTTTAAAAAATTAGGGTTTCACCCACAAGATTTCCAAAATTGTAGCTCTAATACCACTTGTAATGAAATTACTTCAAAAATAAAGTAGAATAGTAGAAATAGATCCAAATATGACTGAAATATACCATAATATATGATAATAGATAAGCCACTTCAAGGGGGAAACCTTCACAAGCTTTAATAAGAGTAGAATTCCTAATATGATGATAAATAATTACCCACCACCTCCTATATATAGTGTATCTAGGCCATGATTACTCCATAGGCTGACCTACTAACAAAATGAATGCATAGAGAAATGTGATATAGCATCAAAGATGGATAATTAAGCCACAAGTTTGATATTCATATCCTAATACATGTGATAGGTTAGGGGCATAACACAAACACTTGACCAATTCTTAAAACCTAGTAATTTGAGTTCCCAACCTTCCTAAAAGCATAAAAGTCTCAATAAAATATAAAAAGAAAAAATCAATGAAAAATCACAAGTTTTATAAGCATAGGTGATTCTGGTAATCTCCACTAGGGCTATAGATGCATAAATCATAGTGGAGTAAGGCCTTGAGTGGAGCCAAAGTCATCTCTATCAGGGTTATGGATGTCTAACTAGTAGTAGATCAATACTCAAGCCTTCCCTAAGATAAGAGTGTGGTTTTTAATGAACATCTTAACATGCCATAAGTCATTGTTAGTGAATAAGGACATAAAACTTGGAAGTTATTTCTTGAAACCCATGTAAAATATTAAGTGGAATCAAAACACACACACAATATGGCTATGTCATAGTGTTTATCCCTAACTTTTTAAATGCAAGGTTTATTCAGCCATAATCTGATCTGGATGATGATATGATCAAATGGAATGGATGATATAATTATTTGTCTAAATTGAAGTCTCTAAATTATAACATATTAATATGTTCCCCCCTGAGTCACCATTTGTTGGGACAAACATACCCCAATTTTTTGAAAATTAAGACCCTAAAGAAACCCTAAAGTTTGAGCATGAAAATTTAGCATGATAGGATCATTGATAGAATTTGAAGATCATCCACTCTATTAAAGGTAGGATTAATTGGTTATGTTTTGTATTTAATTTGGACTAACATCACCAATAAATGGTCTTTATTGATTTAATTGTAGGTTCCATGGCATTCTTATCTCATAATTTCATGTTTCAAAACCCTGCCCAAAGCCCTTAGTTCTAAACTTGAATGTATGTGGGAACCAAATTGGTGGGAACCCTTTTTTTAAATATAATTTTGGACCTAAGGATAAAGCTCATGTTTTAATCTTAGTCATGTTTTTAAACACAACTAAAACTTAACTTAAAATGATTTGTCCCCTTTTATTATTTTGCCCTTTAAGGTTCCTTTGTATGCCTAACTACTTATTCATTTTGTAGAGTCCTTTTAAAATATTTCCCAACCTAGCCTAAAATTTTAAAACTAAGGCTCCATTGTATTTATTAATATTAATGGGACCTTATTATTAAAATCTTGTCCTAAGTTTCAGTTTCTTGAGTCCCCTTTTTTATGTTAGCTTGGTCCCTTATTTATACCTTAGCCTAAGGTATTAATCCTAAGGCCCCGATGTATTTATTAATATGAGTGAGACATTAGTCTTAACACATTAGGATTAAGTATTTTATATCTCTATAGTCCTAACTTAACTTCCTTACATCTTTTAGGATCTAATGACCCATGTTTTATCATGGTATTTGATCCAACATCATGAGGAAAGCTTGACTTTTGACTTAAATAACATACATCTTTGACAATATAATGGTTCATAATTTCTCATACTCTTTCCATCAGATGGCATAAGGAAATCCAAACAAAATCCCACATATATCCCATTAAACCAATTGCATTCAAGATCTCAGATCATAATCAATAGTTATCACTTCATCGTAGCCTCTTGATCAGATGGAGTCAAGCACAACTAAAAAGTCAAGGAACTATGGAAGGTTTAGATAATCAACACATGGCACCCTTACATTCAATTATCAAACATAATAGGTCCCATGCCAATCATGAATAAGTTCTTAGATCATGATCGATGGTTGATGCTTCATCATAGATTTTGATATGATGGAGTGAATTGAGTCAAGAACCTAGGAAGCCCCATATATATGCAAAGTGGAACTCACACATTGGGACAAAAGAACTTTATGAGCTTAAAATTGACATATTTGAGACCATAAGTTGACATTTTCATGGACATATTTGATGTCTACATGACTTCCAACTTTAATCCTATAAAATTAAAAGCTTCACTAGGTTAAAATTAATGTTCACATGATCATTATTTGACATCCACAATGATGTATTTGACGTTCATGAGACCAGTAAATTTAAGCTAATGAATTATTATGATTAGGGTCAAAATATACTCCATAATCTTTTTATAATTCTCAAAAATGGCTTTGTAGGCTAAGGGAAGTGCTCAAGAGACGTTTAAACACTAGAAATCTTCAATTTGTAAAATGTGGAAATAGTCGTATGAACTAAGTATATGCAAAATAAACCTAGTCTAAGTCTATACTTTAAGGTCCTCATGACATTTTATTCAAACATCATGAAACTTAAATGATAGACTTATACTAATTCTTATTTTAAAAGAGAGTTCTTACAACATAAAATTTAGACCAAATGCTTCTAGCTAAAGGTTTTAATGTGTTTTTTCAATACAATAAAATACTATTTTTTATTGGACCATTATGTCATGTTGATCCTTTTGAGCATATTTTATAAATCCTTGGCATTAAATATTTATACCAATGTGTACATTGTGTTTATTAAACATGGCATAAACTTAAGCCTAAAATATTTATGCCATGGTCCCCTTGCATATAAATCAAAAAACTTAGGCATAAACCCCTTAGCCTAAGGTTTATTTCATGATTAATAAGAGAAAAAAAACTTATCCTAAGGGACTTAATCCTAATTCATGGTGTTAATAATGTGCTAACTTTATGTTCAGGTATCTTTGTAGATCAACAACATGTACTTTGTCACTATATTTTGATCTAATGATGTGAAGGTACCCAAAGACTTTTCAACAAGGCCCTAAGAGCCCACAAACTTGACATGTGGTGAAAGAAAATTTGAGGTAGAGTTGATAGGATGATCTAATGGTTCGTGCTTCATCACTAGAAGATGATTCAATGGTGTGAAGGCACTCATGACTTTTCAAAGGGCCACAAGCTCATCACATGGTCAATGCTCATTTATCAAAGGACTGGCATAAGATACAAAACATGAGGAAGACACATAAAAATTCCAAGTGTCACAACTATAGGGATTGGAATAGAAAGAGATAGTCATAATCAAGGGCCCATATTAAAATCAATGGCTTACACTAATTTTAGATTCTGATCTAATGAAGTGAAATAAAAATGGTGTTTTTAAATTACAATGGCTAGTGCTCAAATGGAATTATGAAAAATGTCATGAAAGGCCCAGACTAATGCCATATGGGTGCCACACAAGTATAAAAGGACAAAACACAAGATCTAGTGGGCTCAAAATGCAAAGTTATAAAGGCAAAGGTTTAAAAAAAATCCAAGGAACATATAAGCCAAAGCCTGGGTATATTCTATCGTTAAAGCTATAAAACCCTAAACCCTGCATAAAAATGACCCAAATGGACTCAATTTGTTACAATTTGATCCAAAGAGAAATTAATTATGTTTCTTAGCATGAGAGAGTTTTCACAAAGATCCTTTGAAATTTGGTGTGAGAAATTTGTAGGAATAGAAACAATTGAAGCTCAAAAATAACAATTAAAGGAAGAGACCGAGCTCTACTTGTCAAAAGACAATGAAGGTAAGATCTTCAAAGATACAAAATTAGACCTTGGAGCCCTAAATATCCTAGGTTTTAGGAATTGATCCAAGCTCTTCTTCATGATAGATGAGTTACTACCCATTTACAAAGAGGAGTAAATAATCACCAGTATAAGAAGGAGGCACTATGACCTAGTTGTAGTTTATATGGTCGGCCTTCACCATGTCATGACAAAACTTGAGGTACTACACTATATAGACATCCTTGCTCCCATATTTTTTGATTGTAGAATTTATAATGAATGGATCATTATGGAGGGAAACTCCAAGGAAATATCCTATATTACTCTTGTATATTTTTTAAAATATTATAATCTCCCTCTTCCCCATATGGATTTATCCAATATCAAAGAGTGGATAAGCAACCATGACTTGGACTCTATCCTTAGAAATTGGCTATACCAAGGCCCTTATATCTTTATGGAATTTGAGGGAAAAATCCTAGTATTCAAATTTAGGGATGGAATTAGGGTTATAATGACCCTATTGAACTGAGCCTTTGGATCCCCCTCAACCACCTATGTGAATAAAATATGGGTTCCTTTTATAAATTTCATGGTGGAATAAAAGCTTACCCCTCTAATTGAATATTTAATTAGTGTCTTCCTCATGAAGCAATTCACTACCATTAAAAGGAAGACCTCTAAGAAATTTTACATGATGTCATACCTGCTAAATTCCATTCTTTCCTTAATCAACATCCTTGCTATTAAGAATTGGTCCCTAGATGGAAAAACTATCATTTCACACCACTACTCCAAATTTCATATCTTCAAGTATAGGAATCACATGCAGTTTATTTGTGACTACATTTATCTAGCCATAGTGGAGGCCATCACAGGTGTCCCCATGCCTAGGGTCCACCCCCTCATCAAGAAGTATGTTGAAATGATAGGGTAAATATTGTATTACCTTGATTTTATAATGATTAGGATTGAGGACATCCTCTCCAAACCTTACCAATTCTTAGTATATGTTCCCAACAAGTTAGCTGAGCAAGATATTGCTTCCTAGTTCTTGTATGAAATTGATGGAACATGTAAAGAGAAGAAGAAAGGTCTTCTTCACCCCTTCCCTATGATAATTATAAGGACCATATTCCTAGATTAAAAATAGGTTAAGACCATGGCCAGACATAGGTATTCATTTGGTTTTTAACTAGATGAACTTAAGATGTGGGATCCTAAGGGTATAGTGGCCATCCACTTGAAGGACAAGAAGCTCCAAAAGCCTAAATATGTAAATAAACTTGGTGTTCATGACACCATATACATTAAGGCTAGGAATTATGAAGTGTTGGCTAGGATCTAAGGCCACAACATCAATCTTGAGCATAGGTTAATCAAGGAGGACAAGCCACCAGGGGAAGCATGCCAAATGCATCCTTTGAAATATCACTTATTACCAAGAACATTGGGGATATCCCAAGAGTAACTATAGGTAAAATAGCCAAAACCATAGCCTCAAGGTCAAATTATGCAAAAGAAGGAGGAACATGACAAGGGTGATGAGAAATTGAGAGAAGTGAGATTCGAAAAGACTTAGGGAGCCCCTTCCACTTTCAACCCTTCCCTGAAGGCCACCTTCTCTAGTAGAATATTTGGATATGATAACCTTGGAGTGAGAAGAGACACTTGAGGGTGCCCTCAAACAACTTTCAGAGGCCTATGACTTAGATAAGAAAGAGGAGATTGAGGAAGATAAAGGAAAAGAGCTTATCCCTATAAAATCCCAAGAGAAGAGGAATATAGAACTAGCATTGGTCCTGATTGGACCAAGGAAGAGACCAAGATTAACTTTCACTCACCCCACAAGTGAAATTAATCTCTTCAATGATGAATTCCTAATTCATAGACTAGTCATTCCTGATTGGGTCATTTATGGAAAGTTATTAAAGATTCCTTCTCTTTCTCATTCATAGGCCATGACAAGAGTTTTTGATGTTGAGATGTAAGATGATATAAATCCATGGATTACAGTTATGGTGAAATATCAAGGATAAAAAAGAATTTTTTTCATCCAAAAAATAGAAACTAAGAAGATAGATGCCCTATAGGAATCAATTATCTTAGGTATAGAGGTCTCAGAACCTCCCAAATTCAAGAAGTCAATCAATACCATCTAATTCAACCTTGAAATAGTTGAATTGAAAAGGGATACAATAATGAAAACTATGGTTGAAACATAAGAATTCACCTTTTAAAAGGTATATCCCTTTGTGGGATTAACCCCTATGGGAGGCCAATAGCTTGGTGAGGTATCCATTCATGAAGAGGATGTGTAAAGCTTGATTGAGGCCTAATCAACATAGGCCAAAAATGGAGTTTATGGGATGAAGTAGAGGATCTTAAATTTAGAAAGAGAAAAGGAAAACTTGCAGACATAGGCAATTCTATCAGTGCTTGAGACAATGACCAAAATGTTTGATGAGTCATTTTATGACATGTTTTAGTCATGAAAAATAATGCAACTAAGGTAGAGTACATTAGAGGGGCACTGTGTAATGGCCAAGAGTCTGGTCACCAAATTTCAAGCCTTGAAGGACAAAATATCCCAAATTTTGAACATTTGAGCAAGGAAATAGATCCTAAGATTCAAAACCATTATTTTGGGACACTTGAACACAATTTTGGGAATTATGGTTGACAAGGTTCAAAGTTTGAGTGCTTATCATAATGATGTGGGAAGACGTCTAGAAGATGATAAGAAGTTAATTGTAAGAATTAAGAAACTTCTTAGAACCATAATCAGATCCTACATGAAAAATTGTCCTTGGAACCATAATTGATGAAGAATTTAATCATAGGGATACTTTGGTAACTCAAGAAATCAAAGTAAAAATCCAAGGAAAATATAGGGCTAATAATAATAAGTTCTTAGACACGAAATTCAATTAGGAGAAAGGATAAATGAATCTAGGAAAATTAAAGAACCCTTGACCTAGAATGACAGGTAACTTGATGACTTGGTAGATCAAAAGGAGGAGAATATCATGAAGCCTACTATGGATCTAGAGCTAGTTGATGAGAAACATGCTAAAGCCATGAGCATCCTTCAACAATGGCATGTAGAGGCCCCATTATTAAATTAGACAATATTCTATTTTATAAAATTTTGTAACTTTTGAAATAGAATATTACATTATAAAGTCAAATGCTAGTTTGTTAGCATATTTTCCTCAATGTTAGTGTGATTGTGAAAATCACATGTATTTTAGAACTTGTATGGATAGTTCTCCTTATCTTTGTATACCTATATTTTTTAACTGATTGTATACTACCTGATATTTCTATAAAGGCATGTATCAACATTTGTAAAGAGAGAGATTTTTGAGCAAATTTTTTGCACTTGAATAAAGTAATACAATAAAGAAATTATACAAGGATTATTCATATTTGATATATCAATTTTTTATATATTTTTTCTCTAAATTTATGGTAGATGTCTTGAACTTAAATGGTGTCTTTGAATTTTGAGATCCATTTTCTAAATCACAGGGTTTCTAATTCGTGCATATGCTAGATTAGTTGGAGGATCTTAGGTTTTAATTCATTTCTCTTTGATTTGTATTCATATATTCTAAATTATATTTGATTATAGTAGTAAATCCTTAAAGTAGACCTAGTTCTTACTTGTGACTCTTTGCATTATCCTTTGAAGTTTGCCTAGTCTATAGTGGAATTTGAGCTTAGGATATGTTGTATTATATATTGGTTGAATGCATACTCAGTTGAAATTGACGATTTGTCATAATTTTTGAGACTAAAAGTGGAAATAACTCATTGCTTGTATACCTTACCCTTCTCTTTGATCTTTTTTTACACCAAATCACTTTAGTTTTAGCTTCATTATAACTATCTACTTAGATTAGTCTATAGCTTAAATATAGAACATAATTCACTAATCATTAACATAGATTATTTTTAATTCACAAGGAACGAACCAAGGTAGCTCCTAACCACCAAATCATATAAATATTGTGGAATAGTTTATCTTGCTCTACTGCTATTTCACCATAATAAACTAGATTGCCAAAACCTATAAGTCATGTTCTAAATTTTATAAATTATAAAATGAGAAGTGTTCTTTAAACACTATGAGAAGATGTGGTTCATTTAGATTCATCAACAACAAGTTGTTACCTAAATCCCATGGCAAATAGTAAGTGGAATCAAAGCACACAAAACATGGCTAGGTTTTGATGTTTGATCCTAATTCTGTAGGTACAAGACTTGTTTTAACCATGAACTGATCTTGATAATGATATTGATCAACTAGAATAAGTAATCTAGTTATTTGTTTGAACTAGTCTCTGAATTCTATCATATTTCTATGTTTCCCCCAAAATTCACCATTTTTTAAGGTCAATATACCCCCATTTATAAAAAAGGAGGAACTTTGGGATAAATTATATAGATTTTTACCTTAAAACTAAAAATTCACTTGATCAGAGTGTCATTAACATGTTTGCACATTATTTGTATTTTAATATCATCCACACCTTAAAATGGTTGGATTATTTATTCACAACTCTGGTTTGAACTTATCTAAATTTTGCTAACATTTGATCTTCATGTTTCAAGTTATAGATTTAATGGAACCCTCCTTGAATGAAATATGCATGTATTTTACAATTTAATCCCAACTTGGGCTTTTAATAGACTTTGGTCTATATAAAGTCAAATTAAATCCATGTTTAAACCTTCTTGAAACCCTCATTCAAGAAACCCTAACATAGGTTCTTTTGGACCTAATTCAAAATTGGTGGGAACAATTAATGTGGGAACACTTTAAAAATTCCTTAAGACTTAGTTCAATGTTTATACCAAGGATTAGTCATGTTTTTAAACATGACCACACCTTAGTCTAAAAATTATATGCTTGGTCCCCTTTATGTCCCAAGTCCCTTGTTCCTTTTTACCTTAGCATGATCTAACTTTATCATTGTAGGATCATTTTATTTTGTTCCTATGCATGGTTTAAATAATACATTGTCATTTTGTTATAACTTAGATTAAAATATTAGTCTTAAAGTTTCATTCATGTTTATTCACAATTGAGTCTAAAAAAGTGAACCATTATCTGAGTGATAATAATTTGATCTAAAATCAAACTATAGACCACTAGTGACAAATTTGATCTATTTCAGACCATAGAAGACTGAAAAGGCATTCAAGGGAAAATATAGAGCTCTATTTGAATTCAGATGAAGAGGGGAGAATCTTCAAGGACGTAGAATTTGATGCCATAGATTTAAATATGGGGGACAATAATTGGTCCAAGCTATTTTAGACCATTGAAGAGCTACCAACCATCAAAAAAAAAGATGAGAGGAAGTCATTAGTGAAGAGGAGGTACTATCATCTGGTTACCATTTAGATGATGAGCCTTCATTATACTATAGTAAAACCATAGGTACTACATTAAAATTGACATTATTTATTCTATCTTTAAAGATGCTAAAATTGATAAAGACATACTAGTTCATGAATGTAGTTTTAAGAGAATTTCATATATTTCTAATATCACCTTCGAAAACAACTATAAGTTTCCCAAAACCTAGGTGTATATAGCAAAAATAAATGAATGGTCTAAGTAAAATGACCTAAAGACCATCCTTACCCCATGGCTATATTTTAGAAACCATATGTTTTTTAACCTTAATGGAAACATCCCAATCAGCCAATTTAGGGTGGGAAATAAGATGACCATGAAATTGTTGAAAAAATTGTGTAGGAATCCCTCTACCACCTATGTTGACAAAATTTGGGTCCCTTTTGCATATTTCATGGTTGATAAGGAACTCACTCCCCCTTTAGGAGAGATGATTAACACTTGTTTGAAGAGGTAGTTATTTAAAATTAAGAAGAAGACTAAGGGTCATTTTTATATGATGTCATATTTATTGGATTCTCTACTAGCCACCACTAAAATTTCTAACATTAAAGAATGGTCACATGATAGGAAACAAAGAGTCTCCCAATACTACTCAAAATTACTTATATTCAAATATAGGGACCATATTCAATTCATATGTGATTGTGTATACCCACCTTCATTGAGGCTACCATAGGGATCCAAATGATGAGGGTAAATCCTCTAATCAAAAATACTACTAAAGACATGGGAGATGTATGGCTTTATCCAGATTACATAATCATTAGAATTGAGGGGACTCTAAATCAACCCCTCTGAATACCAATCTATGTGCCCATCAATCTTATTTAATAATAAATAACCTATTAGATATGCAATGAGATAGATGGTGGGTGTAAAATCAATAAGAAGGGACTACACCATACCCTACCCTTAACCATTGAAAAGATAATGTTTTACCAATGGGACAATATAGAGCCTACCCCTAGGCACAAAACCTCTTTCAATTTACATCTTGATGAATTATGACAATGGGACCCCAATGAAAGGGTTGATAAAAATTTAAAGGCCAAGGGGATCAATATGATTTATGAGCATAAACTTGGTCCTTATAACTACATGTATACTAGGGCTTATTCATTCATCAAGGTCTTGGTAAGACTAAAGAACCACAACATCAACCTAGAGGCTAGATTGCTAAGAGATCAAAATCCAAGTGATGATATATAGTATATGGGGTCTAGGTAATACCATTTAATAGGAGGGCCACCTTCTAGGCCTCCTCTAACATAATCCCAAAAATTGACACAACAACCTAATGCACAAATTCAATAAACGCTAGAGGAGAGTAGACCTGGTGAGATAACATCATCTTTAGCCTAACCTGAAGAACTAGAGTCACCTATTGTAGAAATAGGCATAATAGCATTAGATCCTAAATAAATAGTGGAATATGCCTTGAAGGCACTAACTAGTACCTATAAATCTAATGAGGAATAAGTACAGGTGGAATAAACTCAACCCCAAGATAAGAAGGTAAGAAGGAAAAGGGGAAGAAATTGGCTTTAGATTCAGTTTCAATGAATATCCCAAAAAGGAAAGATATGCTATCTCTAGTATAAATAGGGGGCAAGAAGCCCAAGTTGACCTTCACTCATCCTTTGAGTGAGGTTAACCTTTTTAGTGATGATAATCCAATCCATGGTCCAACCATTCTTGAATGGTTTATATATGGGAAATTGCCAAAAATTACTACCATGTACCATCCTTGGGCCATTACAAAATCTATTAATATCCATGTGCATGATGAGCTAAAACCTTGGACTATGGATTTATAAAAAGAAGAATAAAATAGGATGGATACCCCTAGGGAATAAAGTGGAGTACATATGGAGAACCCAACTCCAAAGGTACTATAATCTTTTGGTGGTGTCAAGTTTGACCCAACCACTACCAGTTTACAATGGGTGATAAAAAAAATATATATGGTTGGAGGAGAAGAGTTCACATTTCATAGGGTGGATCCATTTGTATGATTGACTCTAGTATGAGGGCAAAAACTAGGAGAGTATTATTTTTGAATAAATGTGCTTGAATTGGTCTAAGAATAGTTAGCCCAGTTGCAAGCTTCCCTCAAAGTCATGTAGCAACAATAGGGAATCTATAAAGGTAGAAGGAAAAAATAGAGAGGCAAGTTATTTTATCAATCCTAGATGTTATGATTGCTATGTTTAAACCATCTTCTTATGACATTTTTAATTCTCTAAAGATAATAAAGTCCATAAAATATTTAGTGGGTCAACAAGATATAGCAACCAAAATCTTAATCACCCAATAGTAGAATTCAAGGGATAAAATGAAGGAATTGATCAAAATCTTGGTATAAGCTCAAATCATCAATTTTAAAACTATTATCCTAGCTCACTTAAACATATCCATAGGAATTCTCTTATGGATAAAATCAAGATTTTGAACACATGGTCTAAAATTTTGGAAAGAATCCTTAAGGAAGACAAGGAGCTGCTAGACAAGATGGAACATTGATCCTCAAACCAACTACACTTATCTCCATGGGCCTCATCATATATCAATAATTTATGCACAAAACCACCCTAGTCATGCAGAAATTAAGGATTAAAATCCAATACAAATCTAGAATAGTCAATAATAGGATCATGGATATGATCCTAACAATGTAGAAAATATTATTGAAGATAAGATCATTAAAGAGGAATTAGGAAAAAATAATGGGGGCTTTGGAGACTTATCTGATTAAGAGGATTATCTCTTCATGGAACCTATTTTTAATTTTAAGGTGATTGATGTAAAATACTAGAGATAAATGAAGATGCTACAAAAGTAGTAAGGGACTTCATCAACACAAAGCCCCCAAAGCCAAGCAAGTTTACTTAAGATATTTTTTTCCTATAAAAACATTGTAATATTTGAAAATAGAATATTATTTTGTAAATACATATGCAACTTATAAAGAACATTGAAAATAGGTCATTACACTTGGGGAATTTTAGTGTATTCTATAACTTTTGTAGAAAGGACAACTATCTTTACACTTGTACTTTTATAATTGGATATGATTAACTGACATACTTATTTACATTCTATAAAAGGAGTATTATCATTTGTAAAAAGGGGGGAGTTATTAGAGCCAAATTAATTTGTAAAATTGGAGAAATTAATATAAGAAAATAATTTTGCAAAGATTGTTTAGTATTTTCTTGTGTTCATTATTGTCATGGATTTTCTCTCACTTGTTTGTTATAATTTCTAGATATGAATGGTTCTTATGAATTATTTGTGTGTACATTTAATTTTAGAGATGTTAACTTGTGGAAATGCTAGGTTGACTGAAAGTCCTTAGGTTCATTTCATTTTCTTACTCTTCTTTATATTTTGGTTAATGTTATTTTCTTATAGGGGTAAATATTTAAAGTAAACTTGGTTCCTATTTTCATTATTTATACATTCCATAGGAATTTTCCTAATATGTGATAAGTTATGGGCTTAAGATGCTTCGTGTTACACCTTGGTTAAATGCATGTCTAAATGAAATTTGAATTTTATCATGATGTTTGGAATGAAGATCAATAATATTTCCTTTCACCCTACCCTTCCTTTTAATTATTTTTAACCAAACTACCTTAGTCTAATTGTCATTATAACTATGCATTTTATATTAGTTCTTAGATTAGTTCCTTATCATAATTCACTATTCTTAGTATAGATGATCCATATTTTACATAGATCTACTATTTGGTCATAATGGATCATAACCACCAAACATTATAAATATTGTGAATAGTCCACTTGATTTTCCTCTATTCCATCAATAGATAATAGGATTATCACAACTTGCAACTCATGCACTGAATTCCTAGAATTCTAAAATGAGAAGTGTTCCTTAAACACTCTAGGTATATGTGATACATATTTAGGCATCAACATAACCCTAATTCTTTAGCAGGACACAACTATGTTCTTACTTCCATATATTATTGTACAAGATGGATAGAGGTAGTAGCAACAAAATAGTGTATAATTAAAGATGTTATCAAATTCTTAGAAGAGAACATTTGCACCAAGTTTTGGATATCAGTATCATTGGTATATGATAATAGATCAAAATTTACATATATAGAGATGACTGACAAGGCTTATGATAGTAAAATAACACTTAAGTATTATCTAGTCACTACCCTCAAGGTAATAGAGTGTTAGATTATATATAAAAGAATCTGATGAAATATATTAAGAAGCTTGTAGCTCAAGAATCGAGAACATGGCATAAATTCTTAAAGTATGCTCGATGCATATATAGATCCAGAGTGAAACAAGCTCTAAAATCATCACCATTTATTTTGGTATATGGACAAGAACCAATCTTTCTAATTACTCTCAAATTACCAACGTACAAGTTTATGTAAGAGTATATGTAATAATATCAAGAGTATGCTAAATCCAAGTTTCTTGATATCATCAAAATGGAGGATACAAGAAAATAAAAAATTTCTAATTTTATCAGACATGAAACCACTATCAAAATATGGTTTGACAAATAGTTAAAGATCAAGGTGTTTAGATAGGGAGACCAATTATCCTATAGGACAAAGCATTTGAGCCAAAATGGAAACATGGAAAATTCACTCCTTTGTATATTATCCCTTACCAATTTATTGAGACATCGGGAGAAAACACCTTTAATCTTAAATACTTGTAGGGAATAGAGTTCACTTTTAAAACTAATGGGTAATATCTCAAGAATCACTTCTCTACTTTTCCACCTCAAGTATTTATGGAGTAATTTGTAAGATTATTTAGAGTTATTTTAGGTAGGTTTAGTTTAGTTTCATTCCTATTCCTTGTTTGTAAATATTTATTTGCTTTTTGGGTGTTTGTTTTCTTTGTTTTATTTTATAGTTTCCAATAAGTCCTTTCTAAGACAAGTCTTCAAGCTCCAAATCCATATAAATGCTCAAAATAACTTCATAAACCAAGAATGTATATATGACTCTTAAACATTGGTAGATCATGGATTTTAGAAATTTTGAGTTTAATGTTATGATTATTAGAAATTGATAAATATTAATAATTAGATTAGTTATTAATTAAAAATATTAAACCTTATTTTGATCTAGGTTTGATTTAAATAAGGATTAACTATGTTTGAGTGAATGTTTTAATTATTATAATAAAGTCATGTTAAAACTTAAAGAACATTATTACCTAGGATGAAGTTTATGACCAAGGATGATTGTCTCAAAATCAAACATTTGACAAAAATCCTAAACACCCGACTAATTTTGATTCCCAACCTTTGTTGGAAAGATAAATATAGATAAAAAATACAAAGATAAAATCCTTAATGAAAATATAAATTTTTTTTGAGCAAAGGTGATTTTAGTAACCTCTACCAGGGCTATGGATGCTTAGCTAGGACTGGAGCCAAGACTAGAGTAGAAACAAATATATCTCTATTAGGGATATGGATACCTCATTGGTATTAGATCAATGCCAAAGCATTTCCCTTTCATAAATAATGATTCTCAATGAATATCTAAATATGCTACATGTTTATGTTAATGATTAAGGTCATGAAATCTAGAATTTATTCTTTGAATTCTAATAATAATCAGAAAATGAATCAAAGCACACATACAACATGACTGAGTTTTGATGTTTGAACTTAATTATAAATTTTCAAGACCTTTTCGAATCATTATTTGATCTTAATAATATTAATTAATCATTTGGAATGATTAGTTTGTTTATTATTTTTAACCAAGACCATATAAATTCTAACATTTTTCAATATTTCCCTAGAAGTCACCATTTGTTGAGGTCAACATACCCCCATTTCTAAAAAATGAGGACCCTTGTTTAATTTTTCAAATTGTGATATAAATTAGGCATTCAAATTGGTCAAAGTGAATTATTAAATATCATGTTTTGATCTAGCTTACATTGACATGTTAGTACATAATCTTTATTTGATTTTATCTAATGTTGATAATATTTGGCTTATATATTTCCATCTTGTAGGATCAATGGATCTTCATTAGAATGAATAAATGTTCATGGATTTATGCTTCAATGATTAATTTTACCATTAATTTTTTAATTAATATGGTCCTATTTGAATCCAATTTTAACTAATGTTCAAAACCTTAGTCTAAATTTATTTAGCCTTAGTTCTTATAAAAATGGGTTCATATTTTTGAAAGGCCACTTTATTTTATTTTAATATTAGTTTAACCTTAAACTAAGTTTTGATTAATTTTATTAATTTATTAAAAAAAATGTCTAAGATTTATGCTAAGTATTTATATGTCCTAAACCCTTATCATATGATTTTAATATTCATAGGTAAAAATTAAACACATAGTTGCCAAGTTTCAAAACCTCACTCAATTAGAGTAAATATAAACAACATGCGGGTGATCACCCAAGCTAATAATTCAAAGTTACTCATATCAAATATTGATGGTGAATGTTACTATGCACAAATCATGATTGATTATTCAGATTGAAGGTTGGGGTCAAAAATTCAAGATCAAATATCGATGATGGGTGTTTAATCATGAAAATGAATATCTAATGATGAGCACAAAGTTAACATGTCAAAGGATCCCAATATTGAATGTAATGGTCATAAGTGTCACACTCATGGTGAATTAGATGTATATAAATGGTCCATGTTTAATCTAGTGAATAGGTAACACATCAATGACCCACTTTTGATTATATACATAGCAGATTAATAACACATTTTTTATCATACAGATCAAAGATCAATGGTACACATTTAATAGATTAGATGGTGATTGATGATGAGAAGTGAGTCAAGGAATTAAAGAGCCTATGTTATACAAAAGGCTAGCATGTCACAAAAAAGCATTAACCAAATAGAGATTGATAATAGGGTATATAGAAAGCATGTAGAGATGTCAAGTGTCACAATCTCATAAACCCAAGTCAAAGATCAATAGTTGCATTGAAATTAAAGGAAAAATTAATCTTTAAAAAATTTATATAGAAAATTTGATTAAATTAAAAGGGGTACAAGATGATGACACGTGTTCACAGTGATAATGGTCAAGTTTTGAAATTAAATAATTAGCATGGTGAGACGATTCCGCATAGGCAAACATGTCAAATTGGAGGATTTGGTGGGCCTAAACATAAAATTGTATAAATGTGAGATATAAATATGATATAATTAACCAAATCACATCATTAAAACTTGATTTATACCATTAAAGCTTTGTTTAAACCTTTAAAAATCCTAAAATACATGAAAAGCCCTAAATTATTCCTTCATTCACTAATTTGATAGAAAACAGAGATCTTAATGATCAAAATTGTTCAAAGAGTTCAATAAGATAGCTAGAAGAGTCAAATTATAATTCCCAAGTGGAAAATTTGATTAGAGTTATAGTAATGGCAACATACAAAGCTACTTCGAGGAAAGTAGATGAATTATATTTGTCATTAGATGTAGAGGGCCTAGTATTCAAAGTTCATGGTTTCTTCATTAAACACAAGTGACAATAATTAATCAAATTTGTTATATACTATTGAAAACCAAGGAATTTTGACCAAGGTAGAGGAAATATTCTCCTAGTAAAGAGAATCTATGCTGACATCATGGCAATTCAGATGATTGAACTTCATTATGTTGATACCAAAACATAGGTATTGCACTATATCAATGTCTTGAGTCCTATTTTAAAAGATGCTAAAATTGACAAGGCTATACTAATTCATGAACCTAGTCTTAATAAAATTGTATACATCTCACCTTTTGCTTTTGAGCCTTATTATAATGTACCTAGGCCAAAGATAGACCTAGAATCCATAGATACATGGGCCTAAAAACATACCATGATTGATATCCAAGGAAAATGGCTAGAAGTTGGTAAAAAGGTCATTATTGATCTTACAAATAAATTACCTATGAGCCAATTCAAACTTTGAGTTAGAATATTCATGACCATGTTGAATAAATTATATGTATTTTCACATACTACACATGTGGCACCAATATGGATGCTTGTGGTATATTTCATTATTAAAGAAATGATAGTACCACCTTTAGGTGAAATCATTAGCATTTCCATAAGTAGATAGATTTATGGGATTAAAATAAAGAAGAGAAATGAATTCTTTATGATGTCATATTTTCTAGATGCCCTGTGTGCCATCAACAAAATACCTAACCAAAGAGAATGTTCCCCAAATGGTGCCTAAACTGTGTCTTAGTATTATTTGAAATTGTATATTTACAAATATAGAGATCATATCTAATTTATCTATTATTTTATATTTCATTCCTTGATTCAATCCATTAATGGTATCCCCATGTTGAGAATAAGTCCTCTAATCAAGAAATCCATTGGGACAACGGGAGACATATGGTTATATCTTGATTATAAAATCATTAGAATAGAGGGAACCCAAAGTGCCCCCCTAAAATTACCATTACATGTGGTAAATAGGTTGGAAAAATAAGAAGAAACATGTAAATTTTTCAATGGTATAGATGGGATTTTCAAAACAAAGAGGAAGGGACTTCTCCATGGTTTTTTAATTACAATTGGTAGAACTATTTTCAAATAATGGGACCACATTGAAGCTTCTACAAAACATAAACTCTCTTTCAATTTTCAAGTAGATGATCATAGATAGTGGGATCATTATGTTAGTCTAAATTAATAATTGAGAAGAAAAGGCATTTTGGATATGCCTTATGAGCATAAACCTAGAGAAAAGTTAGTTATTATGAAGTTTCTATAAGATTAAAAGAACACAATATAAACCTTGAATTTAGATGGTAGAGAGATAAAAAATAGAAGATAGATGGTAGTGAGGTCCAAGACAATACCAGTTGGTATATTTTGGTCCTTCTAAGCTTCCCCTAGTTTATATAAAAACAATACATAGACTTGAGGAAAGTAGACCAGGAGAAATTGCTTCAAGTTCCTTACTTCTTGAATATTTTGGAACAATAGGGAAAAGTTTTCCTCAAGAAAAAGAGGTTCATATGATAGATTTGGATCCTCAGGTTCATAAGTATATCTGGAAGAGAAATAAATTCTATCAATTTTAGTAGATATTATCAATAATTTTTAGATGATTATCTATGATACATTTAGTTCTAAGCAATAAGGTCCAAACTAGACATAGTGAGAAAACATAATACCCTGGCTATGAACCAAGCTACCAATGGCAAGCCTTAGATAATAAATTAAAGTAATTAATAAATATACTGATGGAATACCAAATTCATAAATTCAAAATAGTCAGCCTATCACACTTGAATATGGCTATGATAATTTTTATGGAGAAAGTCAAGGACATGAATAAGTGGTTTGAAAACATGGATTATATCTCAAGAGATTTCAAAAAAATAGAGAGAAGAATGGTACAAATACTAGGGGCATTGATCAAGTATCCAACCATCCTTATTCTAAGAAGCCTAATAATCGATGAAGAGTTCAAACATAAGGCTACCCAGTTTATCCAAGAGGTCAAGAATAAAAGCAAGGGCACTACATGGGATAACAATAAATGTATATTAGACATGATAGTATTAGCAAATGAGAAGGTTGGAAATGATAGGAGCATAAAATAAGATATATATATATAAAATGAAGTCTTCAAAGATTTGGTAGGATAAAGAGAGGAGTTGTTCATGGAGCCAATCATCAATCTCAAATTGACTGATGAACAATATGACAAAGTTATGAATATTTTGGCACAAAAACAAAAGTCTACAACTACAAGGGCACCTCAAAGTCAAATAAATTGACATAAAATTTTATTTTATATAAAAAATTTAAATCATTCAAGGAAAAATATATTATTTTGTAAAAACATGTGCAACTTGTAATTCACATGGCTTATAGGTTAGTCACATTTGAGTAGTGTCATTAGTTCTAGAATATTTGTAAAATGAAAACTTTCTTTGAAACTTGTCTAATTCTTATTTGGAAATGGATAATTGAAATACCTCATAGGTTTCCTATAAAAAGGGGTATTATCATTGTAAATGAGGATGAAGTTTTTAGAGCAAATCTTTTGTGTAAATTTTGGAGCAAGTAATTCAGGCAAGAGAATTATGCAAAGATTGTCTCTTATTTGTTTGTTTATTTATTATCATGGATACTTCCTAAAGTTTATGGTTTGATGTTTAGATATTAATTGATTTTATAAATTCTATATGTGTATATATTAATGAAAAGTTGTTAATTTTATCTTTACGGTAGGTTGACTAAAATTTTTTAGATTCATTTCAATATACTTGATTTTCTTGAAGACGTGATAATGTAATTTTTTAATGGAAGTAAATATTTAAAGTGAATCTAATTTATAATTTACATGTTTTAAATATCCTTAGACATTTTATTGGTATATGATAGGATATATAATTTTGATAATTTCCTATTATATGCTAGTTTGAATTGGATATCTTTGATGAAATTAAAGTTTTGTCAAGATTCATAAATTGATGAACATGGACATCCTTATTTGTGTCCTACCCTACCTATTTTCTCAATTTTTTTATCAAATAAGTTTAGTTTAATTTAGCATTGTAAATATTCATACTAGATTAGGTTTTTAGATTTTAGGTTTTGATCATCATTTATTAGACTTAACAAGAACCACTTTCATCTTTCACAAAAATTTAGGACCATGGTTGTTCCCAAAAACCATTTACATAATCATTTTTGTGAAATAGTCAAATATCTTGGCTACTAATCCACCACAAATCTTATGAAGATCACAACTATTAACTCATGTAAAATATTTTTTGAATCTTGAAATGAGAAGTGTTTTCAATACTATGGAACTCTGTGATACACTTACATGCATCAATAGGCATTCCTTATTAGCCCTTATATGACCCCAATTGTATACCTCAAAAATTTTATGAATATTTTTACAATCCTTAATACCAAGAACATCACTCTTATCCTCTTTATGATCCATATTAGTCTTATGATCAGTCCACACCTCCCCCATATGGCTATGATAATACATATGAACATCCTTGTCTTCAACCATGTTATCCTCCTCCTCCTCCTCCATTAGCTTACCAAAATTTTCAATATGGAATGGATGAGATAGAAAATAAGGTAATAGAATGTACAATAAGGGTTTGTTCAACTTCCCAATACAAAGAAATGATTAGGTTATTTTTAACTTTATCTCATGATCCACTAGAGAGGAATGAGTTGTGTGTATTTTCATTGGAGAGGATAGATATTTAGGAAAGTAAAAAATATGAATTTGATCAGGTGTCTCATGATTCTTATTGTGTTACTTATTAGACTTCCTTAGATCCATATCCTCATGAATCCATTAACCATCCCCAAATATAGCCTTCAAGAGAGCCAACTCAATCTCCAAGAGAACTTACTAGTGTCAAGGTCCCAAATTGGAACCAAGTAGTGAAGTCTTGGGAGAAATAAGAGGAGGAGATCAAAGATAAAGATATTAAAGTCAAAGAAAAACTTGACCCTATTCAAAAATAAATTTCCATCTTCTCATGAACCCAAATATTTTCCATCTTAGAGGTATATCCAAGAAGGCATTCAAGACTAGAAGGAAGTCTTAGTTGAGAAGATTGGAAATCAAGTTGTAACTATTGAAGAAGCTCAATAAGGCTATGAGAAGGAAGAAGTGGTGGTTGAGAAGAATGAAACACTCCTATCATAATTAAATTTTCTCTCTCTAAGAATTCTTAGAATATCCTCCCATATATAAGACCTTAGGTTACAAGAGAGATCCTTTAATTTTATATCCAATTCAAGATCCACCTACCATACCTCATACTCCCTCTCAAAATCAAAAAATTATTGATCACCCTCTCACCATCTCCCTTAATGAAGAGGAGCCTATATTATGGGAGGAAAATGAAGAAGACAAAGATATGGTTGTCAATGATGAAGATGATTTAAGTGTATATGATGAAGAATTCACCATTGGCACTCCCCTTGGTGAAGAAAAGGGTAGTTTAGTTTTCAAGAATGATCAAGAATGTCAGTTTGAGGAAGGATTACAAATTGATCAACATAATAAAGTAGAATAAGAAGCCTATAAATATGTACTTTGGATCATATCTCTTATCTAATAATGTCTAGAGAAGTGTGAGGACATGTGGTAGACCTATTTGCACATGTTTAAAAAATATGAAGGGTTTGAGAAGTTTACACCTCTAGGAGAAAAATATCAAGTTGATGATGAGTAATTCAAGGTTTTTAGTGAACTAATATGTCTTGAATATAATCACCAAGAATTTTAATCCCATGATAGAGAAATCTATAATGAAGACACTCTTCAAAACAAGTGAGATATTGGATTTGAAAAATAAATAGAGGCTGAGATTGTTGCTACCTTCATGGACCAAGAAGACATATCATAGTATTAGGAAGTTTGTAATGGATTTGAGGCTCTTCAAGGGCTTATATCTCATATTAAATAGATTGAGGATTATCTTATGGATACCTTCCTTCTTGAAGGATAATGTGGGAATCTCCAAGGTACCAATTTTGAGGCTTCACATATGAACCAAGAAGTATTCATGATTGAGTTGACATCTAACATAATGAAAGATCAAAATAAGGTTGTTAAAGCATAAAATGAGTTCATCTTCATAGGTTACTAGTTTATTATTATTGCTTAACATGAGAGCATGATGAGATAATTAGAAATCAAAATGAGGATGAAGCTAACAAGACCAAGGTTTAAGAGGTATCTTACATCATAATATTATTCAACTTATGGAGAAAGATATCTCACAAACTTCCCCTTTCATCCAGGAGGAAGAAGTTTGTTGGGCCCCTTTTTATAGAACTTATGTGGACCATGCCAACAGGACCCACCTCAGTGTGAAAAACCCTATGGATTGGTTGCTTCCCTTTTGTACATTTTTGTGATAGATGGAGAATTATATGTGGATATTATACCATTTGGCAGGTAGTTGCATACCACTAACTTAAATAAAGACATCCCTGCTAAGTCTTGTACATGGTAGCTTGAGAGGCATAGATGTTAGATAGTGGAATACGTGAGATAGCAATTATTTAGAGATATATAAACATATGATGTGTACTCATCTACCCTAGATAACATAATAGATCTTATAGACTAATTATAGCTCATCACTTGGAACATGCCCATCTGACTTGGCAAGAGATGCCCAATCACATATAAAAGAAGACTCACATTTGAAGACCAAAGGAGAGGTGACTAAGGTATTGAAGCTCAATAAAAATAGAGAGTGAGCCATTATTATTTATATTATGAATATTAGTTTAAGTAGTTAGAATGTATAGCCTACGCTCACATGTGAGCCATTGGGCATGAATAAAGTTAGGAAGAACACATGCTATATTTATTTGTAATAAACTTTATTACTGAACTATAAGTTAATAAAGAAATGAAGTATTGATCCTTGTGTTATAATCTACATAATTTTATTCTTGTAAGTTAGTTTCATTTAAGTAATGTTTTAGTTATTATTTGAATTTATTGTAAAATGAAGGCTCATCCTTGGTTTGTAATGTCATCCTTGAACCATATAGCGACCTTGACTCACTTATAAAGTAACTAAGTGTTGCAATCAAAATGCACCAAAGTTCCAAGACGCATGCCTAGAGTGATATATTGAGTATGGGTAGTTAAACCCAAGCTTTCCCTATGATTTACCTAAGTACCTAAATCATCTTATGTTAGCCCTTCTCCCAACTTGTGCCACTAAGAGCCTTACCTAACCAATTATAAACTTGCACCTTAAGACATATGCGCTAAAGAAATATTATGCCTAGTGACATCCCCTTGAATACCTAGTGTTGGGAGGCTACCTAAACCCCTTTAGTCAATGACTAAGTCTCATTGAGCCCCAATTTACACCATGATGCAATTAGCCCAACACAAGCTTGGTCCCTTTGTTGTTGTGCTTTAGATGAGCACACAAGGCTTGCACCTTGTGTGAAACTAATTATAGTGCCATAACATGATTAAATGTTGTGCACCAGATCCTATTATTCATATTCCTACTTATATTAAGTCTAGAATCAACATGGTATGATAGCTAAGTGTATGACTAAGTGTAAAGTCTAACCTAGTGAACTTTTCTACAACATTTTAGTTCCATTATCAGGATGCATTGAATTTCATTACTATAATAGTGTAATAAAGTGATACTATGAATATCACTTGATAATATAGAGCATTGGCTAGATCAAGTGGAATATAGTTTTACATAGAGGCATCCTACATATAGGGGTTAAGAGCCAAGAAAATAGGTGCAAGCCAAACTGTATGATGCTATATATGAGGTGTTCTTTTGTGAATTACCTGAGCATGTATACTAATGGTTTGTTACCTACACTATAATTATAAGTTAAAGCTATGAACAACACCTCAAGTGAACCATAGAGTGTATAGAGAGGTAGGGGATCTTGGATGATGTTTGGACATCTGTTATGGATTAGTGGTAGAGTGGCACATTGAATAACTATGAGTTGGAGTTCACAGTGTCAACTTTCTTATGCTTGGAAGAAGCAAAGTATGAGTTTCTTCATGAACCAAGGAGCATGTTCATAAGAGGGCTCAACACTAAACTAAAGAATATTTTAGTGGATTATGATATAGAAACTATAATAATGGAAGGATAAAGTCCTTGCACATATGAGCAAGTGTAGAAGGTGAGAAGGGGAAGTGTAGGTAAGGTGTGATGGAGGAGGAACAAGAACCTAACACTTTAGAGCTCTAAAGGTTGAACTATAGTAAGCGAAGGTGCAAGATAATAGAGGATATATAACTTAGAAGTTCTGAGAGGCCATGTAGTAAGTGAGAAGGGCATGGGGAAGGATCCCTTAAATTATAGCAACACAAGGAGATAGAGACAGAGAGAGAAAGAAGAAAGATACTAGACTTGGTATTTAGGTACAAGATGTATTGGGTTCCTACAAGATGTGGCACTTGAGAATGAACCAAAATCACCTTCCCTTTTTAAACCTAAAGTGTAAGCTCATGCACTAGATTCCTCATCAAAAGATATAAAAATGATTAATAAACCTATTATCGATGTTGAATTTGATAAGATTCAATATTTAGATCAAGAGTTTGTGATTGAGAAAGTGATTCCCTATAAGGAACTAAATGAGGATACAATTAATTTAGCAAGAATCAATCTAGTGAACATGAACTTAGGTACAAGTATTCTCATGTATAGAATATTATCTATGTCAATTAGGCAATAGCCAATAGGAAGTGACATGACACCATAAGTGAGTGATGATACACTAATAAGTTTGATAACATAAGTAAAAATGTTAGGATCAATGCCCCTACCTAAAATTAGAGTCATTGGAAGGCTTCCTCCAACACAAATACAAGGGAGACAAGCAACTCAAAACCTAGTACCACCCCCTCAAAAATTCTACTATGAGATGGAAATACCATTGCTTGAGTATCACAGTGTAGAGAATGACATGGATCATGTGATAAAGTGTGAGTTATAATGTTATGTTCAAGGCATCACTCAGCCTAAGTATAAGGGAACCCAATTTGTGACCACCTTATTTGATCACACCCATACTTGGTATCAAAAGTTTGATCTAAACTAGGCTATGGTTGATTACAATGTGCTAAAGGAAGCCTTCTTGAAAGTGTTTTATATCCTTAAATTTAAGCAGTAGAGCATCACAATACTCAAATAAATTATCCAAGGGTTATTTGAGAGTGTGTGATTATATGGTGCATGGTTTAAAACTCTTCTCTCTAAGCTTTCATATGATATTCAACCCTCCCATCATGTGTAATGGTTTATTGGGGGGACTGATAGTACCATGAAAATGAGCACTATCCATGGAGACCTTCATATACCCCTATGAAGCATTTGAATGCACACTCTATGATGAGGTGGTAAGCAACATTGATATGGGGATCAACTCATTCATATAGGTACAAATTATGTCAATGGATTTTTAGCTAAAGAGTTTGATTGATATCTCAGTGCATGACACTCACAGTGGGTTATGGTGTACTAACTATGAGATGGAGGGGAATAGAAAGAAAAACTACCCATGAGTAAATGTTCACACCCTCCTCAACTATGAATTTTGTCAGGGGATGCATGACTCTAAAAAATACCCCCTATTACAGCACACTAGCCAAGTAAATACCACCATTTATTGTAAAATGTGTGATGCTTATATGCATTCAATAATAAACTATAGAGTTATTTATGAAATGCACTAAAAAATGGAAAGAGGTGTGAGGTAGGTGATGACATCAGGTGATGATCAGGTGGGTCAAGGTAATTAAGGCTATGGTTAGAATAATATAGGTTATGGTAACCAATGAAGTTTGCACGGGTGAGGAGGAATACATGGTAAATTCCCACCATGATCATGCTATAAGTGTGGGTTGACTAAATATTATCAGTGTGACTATCCCATGAACCTAATGTTTAGGTATTATTGAGGACTGCATGTAGTTGAGGAATGCCCAGACTTGTATAATAAGATAAATCAAGGTTATCCTAGCATAAATATAGGTGTCATAATGGTTAAGTATGAGTCTAAAGAGGAAAAATGGGCCCCTAAGCCACAACATACTCATAAGGAACTACCCAAGGTGTAAGCCATAATAAGTAGTGGATTTACCATTCAACCACCCACTGCATCAAGTCAAGATCTGTGCTTGGAGTATCATGAATTAAGCTACACTAAGTGCATAATATGAGCCAAATGCTACACTATATATTGACCCTACATGCTAGGAGGACATCCTATAATAAGTTATAAGTGTGATACAAAACTTGTAGGGTGAACTTTATTTGGCCAAATATTTAGAGGCACAATCCACTACTTTGTGTATGAAGCAAGATCACCAAAAGGCTAAAGTATAGGATTCGATCAATATCCTATGATTCCTTCAAACTACTTATTATGGCTTACACCTTGGGTAGTTCCTTGAAATACTTGCTTCTAAAGCACACAAGGAAAAAACCAACATAAGAGGATACATCTCATGTAATAGAGGTTACAACACCACATATAGAGTGTGCATGTGAAGTCAAGCATACTCAAAACACTAAGTATGACCAAGTTATTGATAGATGCCACCATCAATGGATGGTTGATTTGTGAATTACTAGTTGATATGGGCATCAAGGTTAATATCTTAACCAAAACCACTTGGGAAAAGATGGGATAGCCACCCTTGAGACCTTCACTACACATGTTGTTCATAGCTTACAAAACTTGATTAGAATGAATCAGGATTCTTAAGGGTATTATTGTAGATATCATGGGTGCTAAGTTCTAGGTTGACTTTAAGGCCATAGATTTGGCAGAATAGGATAACTATCTATCACTCTTAGGAAGGCCATGGTGATATGCTAACAACATATACATGCACTTTAAAAATCACTATATGACTTTTGAGAATGGAAAGGAAAGGGTAGTGATCCCTCTTTCAAGTGACCAGGGACCCCCATATGTAAAAAGTGTTGATATCAAGGATGAGATCAACCATAACTATAACATCATGGTGTATGGTGCTAATAAGATCAAACCTAATGACCAAGGCATTCTCAAATGGGAGGATGGATAATCAGCCTCTAATACAATTGATGTCATATGTGAGTGATGGATCAAAGAATCATATAAGGTCACTAGCTGAAGGTACCACCTAGTGCATTTATCCAAACCAAGACTAGCTAAGATATGGCTAGTTAAAATTGAGTACCCCAAAAAGAAGTGGGTTTCTTATGCCTAAAAATAGAGAAATATGTTCTCTAACTAAGTAAATGGAAGATTCCATCACTTATATATTATTAAGGTATCCAACTCATAGAAAATTATGTCCATGACATTGAATCTTGCATCCCCAAGGAGATAGATCAAATAGGCACACTAGTGTATACCTTAAACAAAACTGCTACTCACTAGTGGTAGTATAAATACCTATCTTGCCCACTTGGAAAGATGTAAATATATCCATCTATAATTGATTTAGAAAGAGTATTGAGGACCTAGACATACCTACTTACACCAGTTATTTTGACCAAATAATGCATGTACATATATGCAAAGAAACTTAGACTATCTGAAGTAAGAATACACCAAGAGGCATATGGGTTCACACCTTTTATAAGACCTTGGAAAATTTGGTGTGAGTGTGGTACATTGTAAATGAGATGTGATATAAGATAGGAAACTAGGAGAGGCTCAAGGAGATGTTTTTACACACCTTCTCCTTTTCTTCATAGAACTTATACCTACTAGATCCATTACAAGTCATCCATAGGGTAGTGTTTGAGGCCACTACTATCTTAGAAGAGTACATGAAGGAAATGTTTAGGGAGAAATAAATAACAATCCCATCATTATTTAGTAAGATAATTCTCAATAGTGACTCCATCTATGAAGATGATGAGACCTAGAAAGAAAATAATTAGAAGGCTCTAATAGGTAGACAAAATCTTGTGTGCATTATGGATGAAAACTCCTTAAAAAATGAAGATCTAAAACATATTTAAATTAAAACAATAGAGGGGACAAGGCAAATTGAAGATACTCATTAGGTGATAAATGAACCCTATCATACACCATTCAAAGCCTCTAAATTAGACATTAATGTAGAAGGCAAATTAAAGATCACCACTATAGGTGCTTATTGGTCTGAGTCAAAGCTGGTATGAATTATATACCTCCTAAAGGAATTTTAGGGTTTATTCCCACACAACTATAAGGACATGAAGGGAACGCACCCTTAAATTATAAAAAATTTCATAAAGTTAGGGGATAGAATGAGGCTACTCAAAAAGCACCCATATCAAATTAATCCTAATCTCCATGCCAAAGTAAAGATGGAGATTGATGGAATGTTGGAAACTGATGTCATCTACCCAATACAAGAATCTAAATGGATGATCCTAATGGTCATCAAAATTAGGAAAGATGGGTGCATATGGATTTTCATCAACTACAATATGTTAAATGTGGATTTTATCAATGATACATTCTTGACCCCATTCACTGATGAGGTCCTAGATGGATTTGTAGGTTATAAAATCTACACTTTTACTAATGGATTTTTAAGATACCATCAAGAGAAAAAAATGAGAAGGATAAGCCCAAAATAACCTTTAAAACTAAATGGGGTTATTTCACCTAAAACATGATGCCCTTTGGACTCAAGAATTGACCAACCATATTCTCCAAGGTCATGATCACTACCTTCAAGGACTTTATCGATAAGTTCCTCCAAGTGTACCTTGATTACTAGACTATGTATGGTGTTATAAAAGACCATTATAAAAGTCTATGCCTCATGTTTGAGAGGTGTAGGAAGCTTTAGATATCTATAAATCTAAAGAAGTGCATTTTTTAACTCCATTTAGGACACTTCTTAGGCACATCATCTACAAATATGGTTTACTTGTTGATCTAGTGAAGATCACCATAATAATCTAGCTCCAAACTCCCTCAATGCATAAAGATGTAGAAACCTTTTTAGGCCATTATGTCTACTATAGGAAGTTCATTTTGAGTTATTCAAAGATTGTGGTGCCTTTATAGGAGTTCTTATGCAAGGATGGCCCATTCTACTAGGGTGACATGTAAGAGGAGGCCTTTGAAACACTAAAGTTGAAGTTGGATAGTATGGAAATTCTATAATTTCCTAATTGGATGACTCCTTTCCATTTCCACATCAATGTTTTAGACTCTACCTTCAATTCCATATTGGTACAAATAAGGAAGGCTAAAGTAGACCACCCTATCTCCTTTATAAGTATAAAATTGATGTAGGTAGAGAATAATTATACCACCATCAAGTGAGAGGTGTTGGCAATGTTCCATGCCTTGAAAAAAATTAGCAAATACCTACTGGCAACCCCATTCATATTTTTCATAGATCACGAGGTGCTCAAGTACCTCATGAACAAGCCTATTTTAAATGGGTGCATATGCAAATGGATTGTTCTCTTCCAAGAGTTCTAGTTCTCCATAGTCATCAAACTTAGGAAGTATAACTTGGGGCTAGACCATTTATATCACATCAACTCTGGTGATGTAGTAGCATTGTTTAAGGTCAACATGCCAAATTCATATCTATATCGAGTCTAACACATCCCTAAAGACTTGGTAAAGATTGCCACTTTCATAACATCTAGACTTTTTCCCTAGACCTTATCAAATAAGGAAAAAAAAACAACTTATAATTCATGTCACCCCCTTCCAAGTCATTGAGAGGGAACTATACAAATTAATTATGGATTAAGTCCTACACTAGTGTGTTTTTGAACTTGAATGGGACTCCATCCTATAAGAAGCACATGAAAGGATTGTAGGAGGACATTATGATATAGACACAACAACATGCAAGTTATTGTAGTTAGGTTTATGGTGTCCAAACCTATTCTAATCTGTAGATGATTATGCTAAGGCATGTGATGTATGCTAGTTCACTAGAAAGCCTAACCAAAAGCATGAGATGACTTTCATTTTTTTTTCCTAGGCACCATTCAAAAAATGGGCCATTGAATTTATTGGGATAATTACTCCCATAACATAGTGCACAAGTGCAAGATACATTTTAGAAAACACTAACTATTTCACCATGTGGGTTGAAGCTACACCAACAAAAGACTACACAACCATGATAGTTACACACTTCATATGGGAGAAAATCATCAGCCAGTATGGCTGCCCATTGAGTCTAACTAATGACAGGGGTACTTATTTTATCAATGATACAGTGCACATCCTTCTAACTAAATACATGGTGATGCACCATAAGACCACCCCATATCATCCCTAGGCCAATGACATAGTTGAAGCCTTTAAATTGTTTTGATACCATGCCTGATAAAGATATATAATGTAAATTGAAAGGACTATGATGATTATGTTTTAATGACACTTTAGGCATACTGCATGACCTATAAGTGCTTAAACAAGGCTACACCATTATAATTTGTGTTTGGCATTGAAGTAGTTCTACCCATGGAATTCATAGTTCCCTCCTTACACATTACATGGATCAGTTAGTTAAATAACCAATAATATTTAAGCACAAGGTTGAAAGACTTGGAATGCTTGAATGAGAAGCACACCCAATCCAAGTAGATTTATCATATTGAAAAAACATGCTAGAATTACTAGTATGACAAGCATATCAAGCACAAGGATCTAATTGAAGGAGTGTTGGTATTGCTCTATGATTCTACATACTTCAAGCACCTAGAAAAGTTACAAATATGATAGATGGGTACCTAAATCATCCACCATATCTTGGAAATAGGTGCATGTAAAATTTATACATTATCTAGTGAAATGTTCCCTAGTCATTTCAATGGTAGCCAATTGAAACCATATAGGTAGTAGACTGAAATTTTCACCATGAAAACATCAACTTTTTGGTCATTAGTTAGTTTGAAATTGATCTGACCAAAATAAAGTTTGGCATAAGCCAAACCATTCTTGTTATTTTTTGTTTTCTCCCTTATACACTATATAGAGGTAGTGAGTAGTGCATAATTTTCATAAGAACTTTTTGTGACAATGCTTCATGCATAATTCCAATTGGGTGAGTTGAGAACTTGTGCCCATAAGTGCATGAGGACAAAAATATAAGTAGTGGGCATGTGAAGCTTACCAAGTGCAAGTAGAATCAACTAGAGAGACACATTCATAAGATAAAAAGTGTAGGCCCCTTAAAGGCCTAAGAATGAACCACTCTAGCATTACCTTTACACCAAAGTTGTAAAAAGGTGTATCAATTGATCTAGTGATAGATACCCTAGGAGGCAAGAAGTGAGGATGCCCAACATGGTTGAGCACAAGGTAGATATTGAAGATGCACTCTAAAAGTATGAAAGAGAATCAAGAGAAAAATAATCATTGGAGGGCTAGCACAAGTTATTTTTATGGGGTAGGATAGGCCAAGGTAAGATAAAGCACAAGAAATTAAACAAATAAGAAAAACATGCTTGAAATAGGAGTGCAACTAAAAGACAATGGAATCAAGGAGGCTAAATTGTGTGCATGTGAGGTGTTACAACTAGGTTATTATAAGGAAGGGAAAGGTCATACCAATGATAAACACATAGAAGAACATCTAAGACATTTGGAATCCACCTAGAAAGGAGCCAAAAGTGACCATTTGAAACACACATCACTTCATTAAAAAATCTATTAAGAGCATTCAATGAGGTGGTGGTGATGGCACAAAGATATGCATTTAATGCATATAGGATAGGATATTTTTTAATATTTTGCATATTTTCATAGTTTCTAAGAGATCAACGTGCTTATGCCATTACACCTATATTAATAACAATAGTTGACAAGTGAAGGGTATAAAAGGGTAAATGATGGACTAGCTTAGGTTACCCTGTTTAATCTAACTAAAAGACTAATTTTAAACTTAGTGAGAAACCAGAGAGCCAAAGCAAGAATAGCCCTATCATAGTGAGCAATTGAGTAATCCAAACACCTTAGAGTGAATTAAAACACATAGAGAGAGAGTGAATTCATAGTGAAGAATAATGTGAGTGATTAAAGAAAGAGGTTCATGTAGAGAACCAAGTTGAACTAGGAAGATATTGCCTAGGCCACCATTAACAATCAACGAAGCTTAGAGCCAAGAAAACAATCACAAACCCCATGACTATTGAATCATTGATCATCATTCAAGTCTTGTACAAACCATACCTTTTGAGTTTTAATACAAGTAGATTTAGAATGGTGAAGAAGAGGAAGTCAGTAAGCTTTGCATCAGCATAACTATAACCTATGTGGATAAAAAGTATTGAAGAAGTGTCTACTGCCAAGACAAAGGTATAAATAGTTGAGGTAGTTAACATCATAGTGGTGGATACCAAAGTAATAACAAAAATGTACCATTAATACATGTAGTTTCCAATATATGTATTAGTATGATAACCATAATTCTCCTTTTCACACATAAAAATTAAAGGAGTAGAACCATCAGACATTGAGTCACTTCCAAGACTTGGCACATGATTGGATGGTAGATACAGGGTAAAAGATTTTAGAAGATGATGCCCTATTTGATGTCTCAATTCAAGATAAGTTAAAAGATTATAGTAAAAATCATCTCTATGAGTTGTCTTGATTTTTAAAACCCAAAGAGCTCATCCAATTCCTTCTCTCATACATCCATGAGCACCACATATACTTTGTAAGCTGTTATATGAAGATCTCAATGTAAATGAAAAAATGGATAATTGAGCTCCTAGACATTGGTAGAGACATCCATTTGTTGATGTATGATGATGAATAAGTGGATCACATTGAATATATTTTAAATTAATTTAAAGGGGGATATATGTTCCCAATTAACAAGTGTGAGGGCCTAAGAAAGAGGGTAACAGTGCACCTCATGAGTTTTAAATTATGTCATAGTAATCAGTGGATAGATGTGTCCAAGGCATACCTCTATATCACATATCATATGGCACAAGGCATGTAATTTAATATAACTAAATTCATTGTAGAATAATTTATCAAGAATAAAATATAATTATATAGCACTAAGGGGACCTTTTGATGGGGCTCCATCCTCATCTTGATCATGATAGAGGAGATAAAGATCCTTAATGGAAGTGAGGAAAACCTATGGGTGTTTATATAACACCATGAAACCCCCAAATATAATTATAAGGAATACACCTATCTTACCACCTTCAATAAAAAATAAAAGACTTGCATAATGCATTGGTGTGAGCAGTGCATCAAAGCCTTTAGACTGGAGTGGTGCATCCCCTAGGGGCTTCCCAAGATCATGTTTAGGATGGCAAATTTTGACATGATACAAAACTACTACATCATGCACTTGACACTAAAAGATTATAATAAGTTAGTATGTTAAATCTCCCTTTCACCTTCTCAATATAATGTTTTTGGGATATGTTACACTTGATCAAAAACATGAAGAGGATGGGCATTCTAATTAAGGAATTGGATGTAAAAATTTTAATAATGACGTACAAGTTTCCCCATGTAGATGGAAGCATGATAAAAGATGAAGACGATGCCTTAGACCACATAGAGATTGATCTAGTCCATGATTTCACCATCCTTGGATTCATCTATAGGCTCTACTATATAATGAATCTAAGGAAGAAATATTCTAGTGACAGGTCTATCATTGAGCAAAGAAGAGACTCCCCAGTCTAGATTGGGGATGACGGAAACCCAACACCCCCTAAGAAGAAAAAGTCTTATAAATAAATATAAAGGGGAGACCTTATAAGAAATTGAGGAGAAACTAAAGCTAAAGATCACTTCTAAAGGGGAAGTGTCTACTTCAATGTCATCTAAGAAGTGTGTGTGCTTCATGTTGAATCCCTCCCCTAGTGCAGGAAAGAAGAAGGTTACTCCTACGATGAAAAGAAAAATCATATCTAAGGAAGAGGAGGAAGAGGAGATAAAGGAAGAAGGTGTGATAGGCACCTATATTATACTTGAGGATGGGGATTCCTTCTCAAGTGAAAAAACCCCTTCCCCACCACCTTAATTTGAGATAGAAAAGTGAATGCAAAGGTGGATAAAGCTTAGATTTAGTGGAGTCAAAGAATAGAGGGTGTAAAATCTATGAGAATATAAGGAAGAAATGGATAAGGCATGAGTACCAAAGGAATTCATTCAAATGGTGGAGGTCAAAGAGTAGATAAAAGAGGAGGAGCATAAGGTACTGATGGAGGAAGGCAATTGAGAAGGATAAATGGGCAAAGAGCCTAAGGAGGTAACCCATTTAGGTTCACTAATGGAAGAATATATTTAGTTCTAATGGAAGGACATGGGCCTCAACCAAGGACATATTGATGTGGCACTAAAATTATACCAAAGGCATGAAGAGATGAAAGCCAAGGGCATGTCCTGAGCTGAAATCAATCAGCTGGAGGTCAAGGAAATAATGGAGCAAGAAAAGAAATGCATAACACAAGCTAGGGAAAGGAAGGATAAGAAGGAAAGGGCCAAGAATAAAGAGGTAGATATAAAGGATAAGGAAAATAAGGCTAAGAAAAAAAGTATAATAGAAAGTGGCTCGAGATGAAGAGGCACACATGTTAGAGGAAAGGGAAAAGAAGAAGTGTCTTGCTAGTATGGAACCCAAGGATGAGAAAATACTAGAGACAACACCTAACACCTCCACTAGAATAGTATATTAAACTACATAATATGTGCAACCTAGCTCTAAAATGGTTCTTAAAGACAAATAAGGTGATATTTGCACCTCAGAGAAGGAAATAGGGCCATGATAGGAAGAAATGGATGAAGGGGAGAAGTCAATAGAAGAAACCCTACAAGAGAAACATGATGGTGGGTCTACCACTAGAGAGAGAGAAGGAGAAAAATAAGTGGAAGACAATAAATAAGAAAGAAAAGATGAAAATAGAGAAGAAGGAGAAGAAGAAGAAGGAAAAGAAGAAAGGGAAAAAGATGAAGACACTGGTTCAGGCATTAGTGTGAGCAAAGAGGAAGAGTTGGGTGAAGATGAAGAATATGAGCCCAAAAATAGGGCAAGGGCATAGTAGGGTTTTAATGAGGATGATGAATTCTACATGATGGAGTGTATTCCTTCAAGGATTGCTATGACCCTAAAGTACCCCCAGGTTTCTCTAGATTTGAACTGCTATATGGATGAGCTTAAATTTGAGGTTCTAACTAAGGAAATTCAATGTGATAATAAGATTGATGAAAGGAATGATTATCACCTTCTCAATACTTGTGATATAAACTTTGTGCACTCTAAAAATGAACTAATCAATATGTAATCCTTAGTGGTGCGCAAAAACATCATCAATGGTTTCATGCCAATAGCTAGAGGAAAATAACAAAGGACATAGAAAAATATATTGAGGCAACAAAACTTAATCTAAAATAGATAATAGAGTACATGGAAGAGGAAGATCCATCCCTCTTGGATGGTGTGGATACCTCTAGAATGAAGGAAGTTGATTACATATGTGCATTTATAGAGTAGTTGATACCAAGGATGAGGTTGACCTTCAAGGACCAAGAGGACCCCTATGAGGCCCTAAGGAATGAACTGAATAAAAATATGGATGTGTTCAAAGACATATTTTCTAAACTTGAAGAGGGTATTAATGAAGCTGATGTAATATTTGAAAACTTTACCAACTAGGCAATAGTCATCAACACTTGCCTCAAAAAGGCAAAGGAAGAGAAGCATGATTTAGTCCAACACTCCTTCATGGTAACCAAAAATAAGCACATGAAAGTGATGGTCAAGGTCAAATCCCTTAGTGCTCAATTGAAGACTCATGAGAAGGACTTGGAGGCAATCTTTAGATCCTTCAAAATAATGTTCAGTGAGTAGGGGGAGATATTGGATGGTGGGGTGAAGCACGTGAAAGAAATGCTTGCAACCATTAGAAAGAAGTTAGAAAGCATAGATGTGATTGCTCTCAAGGATGCATCCAAAAAATTAGGTGGAACCATTAAATATATTGGGGGCACCATCTAAGTTTTTTAAAAATTTAAGGAAGAATTAAAATAGGGTGCACCCAAGTGTTGTGCATCTAAGGCTCTTAAAGACTAGTCTAGGAGGGACTAGTAAATTTATATGGGGTAATGTTGGGCCCAATTTTGTAGAACTTAAGTGGACCAAACCAACAAGACCAACTTTAGTGAAAATAAAAATTTGGAGTGTATTTTCCCCTTTTATACATTTTAACACTAGTTAGAGAGGCCCTTGTGGATCCCGTGTTGACTGCCAAGTAGTTGCATAGTGTTGACTTACATAAATACATCCATACCAAAACTTATATGTGATGGCTTGAGAAACATAGAGGTCAGAGAGTAGATCATGTGAGATAGTGACCCCATAGTGATATATTAGTGTACATGTGCTTGTCCACCCTAGATAACATAGCGGAGCTAAATACTTGTGACAACTCATCACTTAGCATGTACCCATCTGACCTAGCAAGAAATGCCCAATTGCCTATAAAAGAAGACTCACATTTGAATACCAAAGGATAATCAACCAAAGAAATGAATATCTAATAGAATAAAGAGTGAACCATTATTATTATTTATTTTACATATTAGTTTATGTAGTTGAAATGTATTTATCAAGCTTGCATGTGAACCACTCGGCATTAATAAAGTTAGGAAGATCACATGCTTTGTTTCTTTGTAATGAACTTTGTTAATAAGTTATAAGTTAATGAAGAAATGAATTATTAATCATTATGATATTATTTTCATAATGTTATACTTTCAAGTTAGTTCCATTTGAGTAGTGTTGTAGCTATTATTTAAATGTATTGTAAAATGGATGTTCATCCTTGGTCACTAATGGCATCCTTGTGCCATATAGCGAATTCAACTCACTTATAAAGTGACTAAGTGTTGGAACTAAAATGCACGAAGGTTACAAGACCTATGCCTAGAGCACTACATTAAAGATGGATAATTAAACCCAATCCTTCCCTATGATTTACCTAAGTACCCAAACCATCTTATGCTAGCCATTATCCTAGCTTACATTGCTAAGAGCCCCACCTAGCTAGTTATAGACCTGCACCTTAGGACCTATGCCCTCAAGAAGGCTTATATATAATGACCTCCCCTTGAATACATAACACTGAGAGGCTACCTGAACCCTTTTGTTCAATGACTAAATCACATTGAACCCCAAGTTGTGCCATGATGAAACTAGCCCAATGTGGACCTTGTCCCTTTGCTATTACATTTCAAGTGAGTGCACAAGGTTTGCCCCTTATGTGAAACTAGTTCTAGAGCCATAATGTGATTAAATGTTGTATATAAAATCATACTATGCCCATGTATAGTTCCATTAAGTCTAGAACCAACTTGGTTTGATAGCTAAGCACATGACTAAGTGTAAATTCTAACTCAATGTACTTTTCTACAATAAAGTTTAATTAGGCTAATTATATATAATTAATTTCTTAGTTTTTTTTTGTTTTGTAAGTGCTTAGTTAGCACATGTATGTGTCTTATATCCTTTGGTTGTGTGTGTTGTCCTTATTTTGTGTGTTTGAAGGTCAATTAGTTTTTTTTTTTTTTTGGTAAAGGTCTATTCAAGTTTGATTTTGGGTGCAAATGACTCCATTGACCAATATAAGGACATGGCTATTGGTCTAGTAATAATAGCAAGCCTGTTACCCCTATGAATCACTAATTTTTTGACCATTTTTAAACCCCCAGTTGAATAAGGTCAACCCTTATAGTTCAAAACTTGACTTTTCATGGCCACTTAAGCCTTGTTAGCATGGTTTAAGGTAATTTTGGCAAAATTGAGGTAATTTTAATTTTTAAACTTATTTTATCTAGTCATTTCATAACATAGTCAAGTGGGTTTAAGAGTGTCAAATATGTCTATAGGTATTTGTGAGTCATACCTGATGGTGTTCAAGTCATGCCAACCTCATCTAGTCTATATAAGCTCCAAAAAAAGTGGCAAACCAATTTTTCTAACATTGTAACTAATGTTGAAGTAGAAGGATTTTTGAAAGGAGAAGGCAGGTTTGTAGTAAGGTGAAGAGATAAAAACTTCAACATAGATCCATACAAGCATGAAAAGACTTTAGGAACACTTGTCATCTTTATTCAATTAATTTTTCAAGTAGAGTTGGCAATTTCTAGGCCAAAATGAAAGGTTTTCAAGAGGGCCATATAGTTTTTTAGAAAAAGATCAACTATAGACACTTCCATGGTTTCCTCTCTTTCTTAAGTTCAAATCCATGTTCTAGAGAAGGTTTTAGAGTTATAAATTACAAAAACATATCCCTTATCTCCATCATTCTCCTTGGCAGCTCTAGACAACTAGTCAAGTTTTTTTTTGGTTTGTATAAAGGAGAAAGAATGGTGAAATCAGACTCTAAGAAGAGGAATGGGGGTCTAATGTCCCAATATTTTGCATTGGTTCTTATAAATATGGCCATTCTTTATGAAAAATTTATAAGAACCTATAAAATCAAATTTATCTTCTACATCTACATTGGGTCAACTTCTGAATGATTTCAATGCATTATTGGCTTGGTTTATGAAAGTGGTGGTTTCATATGTCTTATATGAGTCTTAATATTCCTTTCACCATAATTTTCATCACTATTTCACACATGTGAACTCAAGCAAGCAAGAAAATCTTTGTTTTAAAATAATTACAAGTTGGTGACAATGGTTTCTAGACATTTGAGGGTCTTTAGTGTATGAAGGAAAAAAGAAATGTTATGTTAATTGAATTGTTGGATTATTTAAATTCATTCAAGACTTATTAATTTTTAATTTTTTACCAATGGATCACTCAACTCCATCAAATTTTTAGATCATTGCAAGTTGTGAGCAGAAGTGCTTCCATTGTTAATAGTTGTAGATGATCATAAGGACATACTATAGCACACATATGTAATCATATAACAATAAAAACCTATGGATGAACCTCATATGTTTCATTTAGTCACACTAATAGAACATTCTTAGTCTTATAAATCCATGCACCTAATTGAATACTCACATGCCTATTTTTGCAAGTAAAGAAAGAGGAGTATTGACTGTTGAAATAAGACACTAAGAGGTATTGAAGCATAGAGGAATCATGAAGATCATGAAGAAGTAATGGATATTAAAGTATCAAGGGAAAATTAGGATTATATTACTCAAAGTGATAGTATCAGTCAAGACACTTTGTAAGTAGACACAAGACTATGTTTGAAAAATCAAGAAAACACTAATTGTATGGTGGTTGAATATTATGCATAAGGTGATGGAAATGAATGAAAACATTTCATGGTGTCTAGGTTTATTTTAGGTTTCCAATTTTAGTTAGTTTTAATAACCATGAAATGATAAATAAATTACCTAGGCCTAAAATAAGCATCTACATGCTTGACTATAGATGGAGGATAATTTGAGTAGACATATTAGGCTCTTATAGGTAGGGTCTTGGAGAAGAATAAAATTATGTATTGAAATATGAATTAATGAGTAGTGAAAGAGTGAAATGGAGGTATATTTAATTTATTAAAAAAAATTCATGGTATCTCGATTTGAATAGTTAGGTTATCTAAAGTTATGAAGATCTAAATAGGCTAATTAGGCCTAGAAGGCCTTAATGGGCATACACAGACCTATGCATAGAAATTGAAGACATTTATTTTTGGAACATTTTAAGGATTAAAATCCTCAAGTGAGTGAAAATTTTATAATATAGGTATATGAGTTTTGAACTTAGGAATTTTATAATAAATCCTAAGAACCAAACCTCTAGGGTCAAACTAGTCTAGTGACTTACCAATCCTAGACATGTGTATGAGAGTTTTGTATACAATTTGAAGCATTTAAAAAGAATAAAAACTATGATAATATGTATGGATAGGTGATATATGTCTCATATACGTGTTTGGATCCAAGATCAATAAATTTCACATCCTCTCACTCAAATTCTCTCTATCGACCTCATAATTGCATGTCTTCTAGCCTGAGAGACACCTTCATCATGTATGAACCTATTTGATCATGTGCATGGAATTACTATATGTTAGTTAAAGTTTAATGAGGTTGTCTCATTGAATTTTTTTTAATTATTTTTTCAATCCAATCCCTTAGTGCTATGAATAATCACTAAGAGACTATGCTCCTTAAAACCTACTTAAAGCCTCCATAATGACTTGATGAAAGAGAAAAGGAGATAAATGACATCCAACAGAATTGTTTAGATAGCTAATGGTTAGGGTGACCTTCATGGATCTAATGGGCACCATAAAAAGATACTATTTGGCATGTGTATGGTATAGGATGTATAGGTTAGTCTTAGAAGTAACTGCTACAATCCTAGAAAGGATAGTTTTAGAAATTTTCTCTTGGATTTGACTTGGATAAGGAATATTAGGGTCTCATAGAGATATTTATGTCCTCTAATGGAAATATTATTATGATTAGAAGACCTCATGAGGATATTTTAAGATACCTAAACACATATATGAGTTGATTTCATCAAAAAGATTTAAGATACCTATTGAAAACACTTCAAATACTTCTACAACATCAGCATGAGAGCCTCCAATAGATGCAAGATGTCAATAAACAAAGGAAGAGAGAAAATAAAGATGAATTTGATGATAAAGTATTCCAATTTTCACCTCTAGGTAATTATGAGGGTAGTTTTAAAGGAGATTAATGAATTACCATGATAATCAAGTGTAAAAAAACCTCTTTTATGCTAAATCTCTTAGAGATAATTATTGGATGATGTGACAAATGTTGGGATATTTATTATGACTATTTATAACCCATATCTTATTTTAACTTGCCTCATGAAGAGTGACATGTGACCTTAACTCCTCTGTAATGTACATTTCTTCTCTCTCTCTCTCTCTCTCTCTCTCTCTCTCTCTCTCTCTCTCTCTCTCTCTCTCTCTCTCTCTCTAAATTCATTCTTTAAATGTAGCCTTGAATGGCTATGTATGGATCCTCCATCTGGGTATGGTGAAGCCTTACCCATTTTCAACATCTGATAAATGATAAAATTTTGTTTTAACCACTCCTTTGACTAGTTTTAATGTGTGTGCATGATTAGTTTGATCTTATCAAGTTATTAGATTTTCTTCCTTGGTATGTTGTCTATGTTTAGAATTCATGTTCAATTTCAAACTTCTTTTAAAGTCTTTTGAAGTGTCTAAGTGAGGTGTATATGTTGAGTGAGTTGTAGTTTAATTAGTGATATTTTATGACTTCTTAACTATTATTCATAGCCCAAACATCTTTCACTACCTCCATAAGAAATGTTAATGTAAAGAGGTAGATTAGGAGTAGTATTTGTTGTAGGTTAGTTTTATGGTTTAAGTGCATTTGAATTTGGTTGGTAATGGTCAAACTATTTTGGTACATCACCTCCATTATAGTAGATTTCTCTCTCTTTTCCAAGCAATTTGAAAGATTAGTTTATGAGTCTAAGTGATATGTCAAGGGGGGTTATCCCTTTAACCTAGAGATTCAATCCAATATTAGGCCACCCACAACCTAAGATTATCTCAATGATATTCCAAATTTAAAAAGGTTTGAATTACCTTCCAAGGGTGAAAATTTGGTTGTTAAATTTTTTAACAATGTCATTTCACCTATTTGGTTTAGTTGCATGTATTACATAATATCATGTCATAATGCATTTATTTATTATATGTTTCATGAGATAGTTTTCTTATAGCACACATGTTTCTAATTGAATTTATTGATTTATACACAATCATTAGCTTCCCATCTTTGGATGGATGGAAATTCTCTTATTGGGATAGTGTGAGGGGGATCAACAGTCCATGGTTGGTGTGTAAAATTACTTAGATGATACTCTCTATCCCCATCCAGTAGATAACTAATAAAGACTTTACTTAGGATTATTTTTGGTTATTAATGAGTTCATTGAGATTCGGTATGTTCTGTAGAACATTGTATATTTGTAATCTGATATTTAGATATGTAATATTGTATATTTTTACTATTGGTGTTAATTGTATCATAGCAATGTTGGCAATATATTTGTACTTGTAGTGTTATTTAATCAATAGTGGCTAAATTATTAACTTGGATAATTTTGTACTTTATTATATTGGACTTATGAAAGTAAATCAACATATGTAATTAATGATCATTAGCTAAATTAATCAAATGTTTAACCTATTGGTTAATAACATATCTTATTTAAATGACACATTTAGTTAAGGATCATTAGTGTTGAAGTAATTTGTTGTTGAGTTTTTTAAAACCATGAGGGATTTTTATAAACACTTTTCCTAAAGTAAAAGAATGGTTAAAACTCATCTTATAATATTCACAAAGTCATGAAATTCATATGAATTTTAGAGTGGGTGGCAACCCACTATAAATGATAACCATGGTAAGGATATTAGTAAAAATAATTTTAATCATCTTATTTTCACTTTAAGTGAAAATATTTACATGTTACATTAATGTAATCCATTTCTTTATGATCTAGGTTTATTGAAAAAATAAATCCAACCAAGTGCAAAAAAGGAAATAATAGTCATGGTTCCATTAAATAAATTATAAATGTCCCAAAGTAAAAACATGGTTATTACTTGTCCTATATGAACCAAGAAAATCCTAAGATTTATGTGAATCTTAGAGTGGGTGGCCACCCATTTTAAATGATAACCATTATAGGTATACTAGTAAAAAAATTGCTACTCATCATATTCTCACTACAAATGAAAATAAGGAAATAATTGACATGGCTCTATTAAAAAATGAGAATCATTTCCCATAGTAAAAAAATGGTTAGTATAAGTGTCATATATGCAACAAGTAAATATTGAAATTCATATGAATAATAGAGTGGGATGCCACCCACTATAAATGATAACCATGCCAATGCTACTCATCCTATTTGAATTTTAAATGAAAATATTTACATGTTATGTTGAATTACTTTGTTGTTCTATGATCTAGATTTTTTACCAAAAAAGAATCCAACTAAGTGAAAATAAGGAAATAATCGATATGGTTCCCTTATACAAATAAGAACGGTTTCCTAGACTAACAACATGGTTAGTACTCATATTATATGTACTAAGTAAATATTGAGATTCATGTGAATACTAGAATGGAAACACCTCATAAAACATTCATTTTTGTTAGAAAACCAATATAATATAAAAAACAATAATTCAAGAAACCATTTAGAGTGGGCTTCCCACTTTAGGATATTTTATAAGATCATTGGATAGCTTAAAAATTTAATACACACTATAAATAGTTTAAAATAAATAAATAAATAAATTCTTAGGTGCTAAATACCATCAAAAATGATATTTGAGTGTTCTAACAACAAATAAATGAAATAAATATTGAGACAAGATTAAAAAAACTTGTCATTATCATTTTAAATAAGATTATTTGAATTTTGTATATTGGGTTCATAGATATGAAAATGAAATGAACATAAAGGAAAAAGAGATAATAACCATTCTATGCTACATATCCTCGTTTTCATCACTAAAAATTAATATTTATAAACAAAAGTGGTTTTTTATAAGAGTGAAATAAGAAAGCAAGCAAATATTACACTAATTATCATTCTATAAAATTATACAATTACTCATGTATACATTCAAATATTTAAATATTGGAAATAAAGAAAATTAGAAAAAATTAAAACATTCTTCTTCCAAATTTATTAGTAGAAATGAAATGGAATGTAACAATATAGTTATAAAATTTTCAAAAAATGGAAATGAAACATATAAAATATAGAAAGTAATAAGTTACTTGATTTTTTAAATTCTCTATGAATTATGTAAGGCTTAAAAATAATCAGAGATTTGATTTTTTCACAATCCATGATATTTGAGAATATGATTTTTGGATTAAAACAATGTGAATTTTTTTTTCTCGACATGTTTTGAGTCAACATTCTGAATTCATCATTATGAATTATAATTTGAAATGCATTGAGCAAAAAAGTCATGCATAATTTTAACCCAAAAATCATAATCTTAAAGAGAAATGTTTTTTAGATCAAACACCCATGTTAGACATGTTACAGAAAGTACACAAATTATCTATTAAACATGTCAATGTTATTATTTAATATTTATTTTATCTTAATGCAATATTATGCCCCTACTCTTCTCATTGTTTTCATTTTATCAAATTATGGTGGTGCATCACCATACTCCTATTCATTCCCTATATTTTATATTAGATTTATCTCCATACTCTTGTCTATGCCCATGCTCATATATTAAATTCATTTCCATGCTAATGTTCTTTCCCATGATCATATATTAAATTTATCGCCTTGCTTATGTTTGTACCGATGATTGTATATTAAATTTATCACTCTACTCCTATGAATTATCTTTCTACTTCCTTTTCTTCTTCCCCTCACTCTTCCATTGCAAAAATATAAAACCAAACCTTTCAAAATTATTTCCAAAAACATTATATTTTAGTGTCCCATAAAGAAATCTCACTTCATTCAAAAGGTGAGATTTTAAAAATATTGAGTATGGCATTTAATTTTTTATTTCCTCTCAGATTAAAACATAACATTTTAAAATTTCAAATATTTGGTGATAATATACATGGGTGGAAAAATATTTAGATGGCATATTATAATTTTAAACATGACATGGGTATAGAAAATTTTAAAATTGAATATGTCTAGATAGTTAGTGTGTGTGTGTGTGTGTGTGTGTGTGTGTGTGTGTGTGTGTATGTATATGTATATATGTATATATATATATATATATATATATATGTATGTGTGTGTATATATATATATATACATACATATACATATACATATATACATATACATATATACATATATATATATATACACACATATATATACATATGTATGTATATATATATATATGTATGTATACATATACATACATATATATATATATATGTATACATATACATATATATGTATATGTGTGTGTATATATATATATATATGTATATGTATATATATGTATATATATATGTATATGTATATATATGTATATATATATGTATATGTATATATATGTATATATATATATATATATGTATATATATATATGTATATATATGTATATAAATATATGTATATATATATACATACATATATATATATATATACATACATATATATATATATATACATACATATATATATATATATATACACATACATATATATATATACATGTATATATACATATATACATGTATATATGTATATATGTGTATATATATATATATATATATATATGTATGTATGTATGTATGTATATATACTTCTTGCACTATCTTCCTACATTATATGAATTGCATATTAAAATTATTTTAAATAAATAATATTATTATAGTGTTTTTATGCAATATTTTAACGTATTGTGTTTTTTAGTTCATATAATTGAATATTTAATAGTGAATGTAAGAATTAATTTTGTATCAATATTATAATAGTAACATTCCATAATTAATATTATAATAAATAAAATGAACTTTATTATATACTTGCTTGCTATTATTACAAGATTAAATTATTTAAAAAAATAAATTGAATGTTATAATTATATAAATATTTTTATTTTATTTTTGATTAGGGTAAAAAGTGGGGTTTGAGAGGCCCTCAAACCTCTTACAAAGAAATAGAATTTAAAATGAAGACCAAAAAAGAATAAACATAAATCACTAACAATAATCAGCATATGTCTCTAATCTAAAGATAAAACATCAGCCTTAAAATATAAAATGATTGCCATTATCATAAAATTCAATCCTTCATTATCTTTTCCATCCTTGTAGCTGAATCCTACTTCATTTTATACCATTAGTGTTATAGAATACTCCTTTTAACTTATATAGCTATTATTATATGGGAAAATTATAATATTTTATATTGAAATATATATATATATATATATATATATATATATATATAATGAACTATATAATTATAATCAAATTTATTGTAATATTAATTTTAGTATAGAATAATGTAAACTATTTAATTAGAATATTTTTATATTAATTAAATATTTAATGATTTGATTGTATTTAATTGTATGAACATTATGATGTAAACATAAAAAATAATATATCTTCATATTCCAAGATTTCACAACATCACAATCACTGCTTATAAATTAGGAAAAGTTTGATCTCCCGTATCACTACACGGATAAGTCTATTTGGGTGTCAAAATATTTTGAGATATGAGGTAATTTCAACATGCCACAAGTCATGATTCTATATATTCATGACTTTATATTCATTATAAAGGTATAGTTGAATAAATTCAATGTTATGATGTGAGCCAATTGTATTTCACCACATGTCACAATTTTATGGCATTCTAGTTATTTGTAAACTAGCAAATGTATGAAATATTGTGAAGATGCCAAATAATTGCATTATATCTCATTTTAAGAACACATTTTTATTAGATTTATGTTATAATTTCATCATAATTATGGTTATATATTAAAAATTACTCCATCCATTATTAGTTTTTGAATATATATTTACATTTTATGTTGAACCAATACAAAAAGTAACAATATATATGCAACTTGTCCTTTTTTTATTAGGTCCATCCTCAATATTATCACTTAGAGTGGGTGACCACCCAATATAAATTAAAAAATAAAAAATATTTCTTTCACTATTCTTATTTCAAAATATTTACATATTATGTTGAACTATTACACAAAATTTGGAATAAGAATGATGTAACTCATCATTTTCTCACCAGGTTCATTTTGAGAATTAAATTTGAGAGTGGGCAACCACCCAATCTAAATGAGAAACATCTGATCTTATTTTCAAGTCTATTATTATTTTAAAATATTTATATGTTAATATTATGTTGAACCATTTAATACATAGTAATAAAAATTAGGCAACCCATCTTATACCTAAGAATTATCTCTTAGAATGGGTGGCCACCCACTTTAAATGAGAAACATATAATCCTATTTTCACTATTATTATTTTAAAATACTTATATGTTAATATTATGTTTAATTATTTAATAAAAATTAAAATTAATCATGTAACACATCATTTTTTCATCAAGTTAATCTTGATAATTATCTCTTGGACAAGGAAATATGTTAATATATGCCCACTATTTGCGATTGCATGGTTGGTATGTTTTGGGTATTATGCTTGTTGGGAATCTTTGTGTCTCATTATTTGGGGATTATGTGATCATAGATAATTTATTTTTCATTTAAGAGGAATCATTTATTATAAAAAAACACAATCATTATTTATTCAAACTAGTAAGAGTGTAATTCAACTAAATTAGTCTGAAACTTGGAACATATAAACTTCATTCAATTATTACTCATTCATTATAATATCAGGTCAAATAAAATAAATTGGAGTATTAAATAAATAAATTAACACAACTGATAAGACCTTCACAATATTGAGTTTTTTTATTACTTCAAAATTGCACCTCCCCTTGAAAAGGATCAAGTAAGAATGTAAATATACAAAATATGCCAATATTCCCATCACCATGATAAAAAAAGATGCTAATGTAAATTTTGAATAAATATAGATTATAATGATTCACTTTATTTTGAATCCTAGTAAAAATATATAATTAAAAAAGTTTGAACAATAGGTTCTATTCAATTTTGACTGTGACCTTACTTATCATTGGACCACTTACTCCATTTAAATGGGGATGATATTCGGTCTATGTAATAGAAATTATTTGTTGTTTGTTGAGGATAAAATTGAGATTGATTGATTTCTTAACCTCTTTCTCTAGCTACATGGGGATTAGCTTGACATTACATACTATAAACTATTTGTTTTTTAGTTGTTTCATGCTAAGGATGTAGTTGAGATTAATTTATTTATTTTCAAAACAACTCAAATTCATTGTAAATTTTCTTCATAGGATCAATGGGTAATTTTATAAGTTTTCTTATGTGATTTATTAGTCCTTCATGAGTAATAAACTATGTTTTTATGATTTTTTGCCAATAATATACCCATTCAACCTTTTATTTTGTGTATGACACAATTTATATTACCTTGTTACTACTTCCCTCATTTCCTTTAGATATTTTACCTTGAATATATTGCATAAACTAATAAAGTTGTGCATTTAAAATTCTAGGGACACAATCTGACCATCTTACAAAAATTAGTTCTTAATCTTGGCCTCATTGAAAAATTCCAATTTTTTTATCTCAGCTATATTGATTCTAATTTTAACTATTAACATCCCATTGTTCAATTTTATCAAAGAACATATCATTAAGTTATCCCAAGTTTGGACTACATCAATGTCTTAAATAGTAATAATATTTAATTTTAGGCATCTTTTATATTAAATAAACTTGTCCATGAATTTTAGCCTTCCTATTACTTTAGAAAAAATATTCATACGTATATTCATCTTTTTTATAAGAGGAATGACCTATTTATTAGCACTATAAATTTTAATAAATAGATTAAGAAGATACCTTAAGGCCACCTTAAATTGGTATGTTAATCACTAAGGTAACAAAGCCTTAGTCTACATTTTTAGTTTCTTTATATTTTATTGTATGCCCTTTATCATTCTAGTCACTTATTCTCTAGAGGCAAGGATGAAAGAGGCAGGATATTCTTTGTACTCTAGGAGCTGGCCCACTTTACTCTTCTTGTTCTTTGTTAGAGATTAAATTATCTTTAGACACATGCCAAACTAATGATTTTCCTTCCATTATCTTTTATTTATAACCTTTTTCATCATCCTAATAGGTTTATCATATTCAATTCTCATTTTGGGCTCATCTACAATCACCCAATATGGATTTTCAATATGTGAAACTTGTAATTGTTCAATCCAATCTTCCTCATGTGGGGACATAGTTATGGAAGATGAAGTGGGAGGGGTGACAAGGGTAGTTATATTGTTAGAGATAATGAAATATAATGGAATAATTCATGTATGGATCACTGGGGTGAAACATAGAGGGGTGTAAGTGGGATTTTATACATGAAATAAATGGATGGAATGGTGGAGAATGTTACAATGTGTTTTTCTTTGCCTTCAAAGTTTAAAGGTTTATCAAAATTTTTATTTCATTTAGATGTACTGAGATTCATATATGAGACAAAATCCATTGATGTGGGGTCAATGGATAGAGAATTTATATTGGTTAATGAGATTAAGGGTGGTGATGATAACCCCATGGTAGAATATGAAATAACAAAGAAAATAGGAGATTGTTTTGAGACCTAGGTAGATTTTTCAAGCTCAAACATTGTAGGTAAACTAATAGTGAGGATGCTTGTTTTGGATGTATTATGCCTTGTGTATACCTTAAATATTATTGGATATTTCCTTGTATGTTAAATTTGCATTAAAAATGAATTATCAAAACCATACTTATTGCATTGGTATGAAGCAACCTCAGTAGCATATATAATATCAACTATCATAGGAGTATGACTTAAAGTAGATATGGATGGAAAATATTGAGTTACCTTAGCAGAGATGGTTGATCTAGACCATTTGATATAGGAAGCTACTATAAGATCTATGTAGTTATGATTACATGCCTGGTATGTTATATAGATTTTAATTATTGGGAAACACCATGTCTATCCTCTTGTTTTTGGAGAGCATCTAGTCTTTCTTTTATTTTAGGTTGGTGTTCCCTCTTAGTTATCTTTGGAGGTATTATGATTCTTGACCTTATCATGTTTTCTAACATTATTTTCTCATATGTTATATTTTTGAATGCCCAATAATATGGATGTACATGATGTCGATAGATAATTGGTACTTTTTATCATAGCCCCACTTCTAATACCCTTACATCACAACATGTGACATTATGATAAGCATGAATTAGTTGCTCTAGCTGACTTTTTGACTTGGAAAAAGTAATTTGTTGGTTATGAACTTATCTATTTGATATAATTCAATTGTAGTATGAGGCTTATTTCTAACATGTGTTTTTATTTTTAACATTCTGAACATTATTGCAAACATTATTCTAATCAAGATGTATTTGTCATGCTTAGCATATTTGGACTTGATTTAATACTATGGTTAACTAGTTCATTATTTCAATGTATGATTATGCTTAGTTTATAGTTGTCATATTTAATATTATATTACATTATAATTTTATTTATATTTATATTTAATGGATCATGTATATATTGTTAATGTGTTATTCCTATGAGTACAAGAACCCAAATATTGAGCTAGGCTCAATGGTTCTTTTAACTAACAAATTAAAGTGGCAATGAGGTTAAAATTTAGTTGGGTGTGACTTCGATAGGTAAAAATGATAAAAATAAGGATACTTAAGTTGTTGATCATTTTGGGTCATTATTCATCTTTCCTTATCTGAATTCATTATTGCTCTCCTATTTTTGTGTGTTGATGGTCATTATTATTTCATTGTAAACTTTTTTATCCTATTCACCAACTCATTCCCTTGTCTCTACCTTCCCAGATGTTATCCTCATAAATATTAAGATCTTCATGCCTTCAAGATAGTTTTGAATGACTTGGATGGTAATTTGGGGTCATGGGTGAATTGCTTTGGTCATGACATACTATTTTTATACATGTTCATAACACTAAAGTGGTTGGTATGAAGAATACTCAGAGCTTAAAATATTAAAATCAGAATAGAGATGCATATTGGTATGCAATTGGAGGTAAATTTGGTTATACATGGCCATGGCTTTAAAATGTTTTCTATCACTCTACCTTGGTTTTTAAAAAATATATATAAATAAATAAATGCATGATGAAATTTTAGATGTCAAAATTGAATGTGAAATTGTTCATTTTAAGACTAGGGTGATTTTTGGGAGAAGGTTTTGGAGCCATAGTGGAGGCATAGAATCTTGAGGGTGGAGGACACAGAGGTTTTAGTGGAGGAAGGGAAGAGAAAGGGGAGGTAGTGGAAATGAAGAGGAAGAGGGTCGATGTGGGGGAATAAGAAAGGAGAAAAGAGAAAGGATGGAGGAGAGAGTGTGGTGCCATTTTTAGGAAAATACAAGGGTAGTTAAAAAGAAAAGCCTATGAGTAACTTAGAGTTACAACCACTTGATTTATTTTTTCATCCATTTTATTTATACCAAAATTAAGAGGGAAATGTAGACCTTGTATAAAGTCATGAGACTTCATAACGGGTTTGTAGTGCCCCAAAATTAAATTTGGTCCCATTTATATGTCTATGATTTGATGTTAAAATGTGTATCATATATTACTTATAGAAATATTTGATTGATTTTTTTTATAATCAAATGGTTGTATTTTTAATATACTTGATCAAGGTTTTTGGGAAAAATATGTGTTATGAAAAACTCATCTTGTGTAGTTTTATTTCCCTATATGATGAACAAAAATGTTTTGGCTTCAAACCCTATGAAGGGAAAAATCAATTTTATTGTCCATTAAACTATTTGAAAAAGGAACCTTACAAAAAATATTGGTTTCATATGTTTGGTCATGGTTTGATTATTTTGCTTGGAAGCTTAATGGGTTGTGTTGCTTTATGTTCAAAATGTTGTCTTGTAACATGATGAACCCACAAACCCTCAAACCATTGAATTCTTTTATAAAACCACCTAAACTTCCATTTTATTACCCAAGTTATGTATAAATTTGAATTTGGGATTTTAGGTGGGGTTTTTATTTGGTTATGTACAACTAATTATGAGATAAGGATTGCATTTGATATTCTATGGAAACTAAAAATGAATTGTGCATTTTTCAATAACCATTACAAGGAAATTGTGGTCACATTATTTATTGGGTTGATTTTCATTATGAAAGGTTTTTTTAAATTGCTACTTAGATCTACATTAATATTATGGTTCATGGTGCTTAATTATATACTTTTTTTTAAATCTATCATGTAATTGACTTAATGTTGGAAACATGTCCTTAATGTTATTTCTTGATTTATGAAGTAACTAAGCCTCTTCATGACTGTATGGAATTATTTATTCCAATTTTACATTAAAAACATGAGGATGCTAATCTATTAGATTCATTATTCATAATTTACTAGTGGCTAAAAAATAGATCTTTGGCTGAGTTAGATTATCGGTTACTTCGCAATATACCATTTGGAACTTATAGGTTCAAGTAGGTATCAAACTTGTTTGTATAAGTTTCATATAAATATCAATAGGATACATTGAGCCATTTAGTACTCTTGATAGTTGTTTAGCATTTTTTTGGGTTTATGACTACTTGTTTATTTTTTGTGTTACTCAATTTTATTGTGTGAGTTAGGTTAGTGGCTTAGATTACAATTTTGAGTTTTGAACCTTATTTCTTACTCTACTACTAAATCAAAAATCCAATTGATTGATGGGGTGTTTAATGACACCATATGTATGGGATCATTTAATAGTGCATGTGGGTTTGGCCTCATATTGATTGGCATATGTATCTCCCTTTGATGCTTGTGCTCATGATACTATTGTAGATGATTATGGTAAATACACTATTCCTTATAGTTGTACTTGAATAATTTATTATGTCTCTTCATATTATAAAAAATTATTTATATGTTCTTGAATTATGAACTCATATCATTGACATCTTGTGTGGGAAACTATTTCTTAAACTGTACTCTTGGTTACATCTTAAAGATGTGATTGCACTCTCATTAGAAGTTACATAATGTTATTTAAGGTAACTTATACCATTTATTATTGTATTCATATAATTATAGTGCTATAAATATTCATATTTATTACTATTTGAGTTGACTTGATGACCTTATCACTTGTAAACATGTATCTTATGATGTTGAGAATGGACTAGCTATAGTATACAACTACCTATAGCTATGTCATGTATTTAATATGTTCCATTGTGATAAAGGAATTTGTGTACAACCATTAATAGGATTTTATACGCATATGTTATAATACACATAACCTAATAGTAAGATAAGGGTATTGTTGAAGTCAACATACCCCCATTTTTGAAAAATTCAGACCCTTGCATCAAATTACGTAATTTGTACCTTAAAATTGATATTCACTTGATTAGAGTGTCATTAATATATTTTCACATTATATTTATTTAAATATCATTCAAACCTGATCAAGTTAGCTTATTTTTTTTATCATATTTCTCGTTTAATCCTACCTAATATTGCTTATGGTGGATCTTCTTGTTTCAAGTTATAGGTTTAATGGAACCCTCATTGAATGGATTATGCTTCAATTTTATAGTTTAATCCCTACTCAAGATTTTAGTAGCCTTTATTCTATAGGAATTCAAGATAAATACATGTTTAAAGATTCTAGAAACCCTCCTTTAGGAAACCCTATCACAAGTTCTTTTAGACCAAATTCAAAAATTAGTAGGAAAAATTTATAAAGGAACACTTTAAAATTGCCATGGACTTAAGTTTGATTTTTATACTAAGGGTTAGGTGTGTTTTTAAACACAACCAAATATTAGCCTAAAAATTATATACTTGGTTTCTTCATGTCCCAAGCCCCTCATTCCTTTTTATTTTAACATGGTATAATTTTAATGTTTGCAAGGTCCTTTTATTATGTTCCTAGCTTGGTCCAAATTTATTATTTGCATGGTCCCTCTCATCATAAACTTAGACTAATATCTTAGTCCTAAGGCCTTGTTCATGTTTATTAACATAGATAAGAACTTAGACATAATAATTTAAACCTATGTCCCTTTATGTCTCTGAGTCCTAACTTAAACCATGTGCTTCTTAACTAGATCAACAACCTACATTTAATCAGGCAAGGTTCATTAGATGGAGTGATATGCACCTTATATGCCTAAATCTTTAGCCCATGGGACCAATCTTGCTTGACTTTTTAGATTGTAATCAATGGCCCATGTTTGAGCACATGTCGATGATTCAATGGTGAGAAAACAAAATCAAAGTCTAAAGGGGTCCCTTTTATTATAACATAGACCTAGCCTAAGACTTTACCTAAAGGTTTTAATTATATTAATACAATAAAATATTAGGATAAAATTTTATGCTATGTCTTTATTATCTACAGGGTCTTTTATTCATTATGTTTCTAACTTAGGATATAAACTTATATTTTCCTAAGCACGGGGTCCTCTTTATATTACAAATTAAATTAAAACCTTATACTAAAGTTTATTCATATTTATTAATATGATTAAACATTAGTCCTAGGATCTATATATTTCCTACACTTATGTAAACCTTTTTATAAATGTAGGAGCCAATCATGATCTATTGTTCAAATCATAATCCATGTCCTGCATTCACTCAAATAAGATCAATTTGATAGTGTGAGATCCATGATTTAAAATTCAAACCATGGACCCTAGTTTAAACACCAAAAAAGTTCAAGATGATTGATGGTATGCATTAGAATGTACACAGTAGATAAATGGAGCTTATCAAGTTGGGAATTTTTAATATAGCTCCAAGATAATGCAAGACTAAAATATGGTAAAGAGGCATTTCTCAATAGAGCTGACATGGTGTAGAGTGAACCAAAAGATGATAAGTGTCAAACTTACTCTAGGATCTCAAAGATGAGATTAAAATTGATGGTCACATTGATGTTAAATATGTTTATGTAGATTTCAATTGATGGTTATGAAGATGTCAAATTTAAGCTTATCAGAGAGTCTCGATAATGAGATTAAAATTTATGGTCACACAAAAATCAAAGACATTCATGTGAATGTCAAATGATGGTCATGTAGACATCAATTTTAAGATAGTTGTCTGGATCTAGAGATCTATGGTTTATGTTAATTTGTACTTGCTCAATCTAATAATGTGATATAAAGCTAATTTTTTAAAAGTCACAGTCATTTTTTAAAGCATTTATGAATGAAGTACAATGAAAGTAGGTGCCATGGCAATACCACATATGAAAAAAAGACAAGAATCAAGATTTTATGGGCTCAAAAAAGTAAAGGTATAAATTCAAAGGTCCAAATCAAATATAAGGCACAAACTCACTCAAGTTCAAAAAATCATCACCATTAAAGCTCAAAAAATACCTAAAAAAATCCATAGCATATACAAAGGCCTTAATTCAATCCCAAATGAACCATAATCAAGCCTAAGAGATTATGATTACCATCTGAGCGTGTGTAAATTGAACCAGAGGTGAATTTTAGATCACCAGTGAGCATTTTTTCAAACTCATAGTTATGATAGCCTAACGAAAACACAAAGAAGATAAAGAGTGTTATCTTACCATAGATATTGAGGGGAGATTCTTTAAGGACATTGAACTTGTTGTTGTATCATTGAACATGAGAGATGATAACTAGTCTAAGCTTTTCTAGGCCATTCAAGAGCCACCAATAATAAACAAAGAAGATAAGAGGAATATATCAGTTAAGAGGAGGTATTATGACTTGGTTGCCATACAGATGATGATTTTTCACTATGTTATAACAAAATTAGATGTACTTCATTGCATTGATGTTATTGCTCTTATTTTTAAGGATTACAATATTGATCATGGTATGATAGTACATGAACTTAGTTTTAAAAGAGTTTCTTATATCTCCCCTCTTGCCTTTAAAAACTACTATAAGCTACTAAAACCCTAGGTGGATATAGCCATAATCAATGAATGGTCTAAAAATAATGACATAAATACCATTCTTACCCCATGGTTATATTAAGGAACCCAGGTAATCTTTGAACTTAGTGAAAAGATCTCAATCAACCAATTTATGGCCAGGATTAGGATGATAATGAAATTGCTAAATAGATTGTCTGGGAACCCCTCCACCACCTATGTTGACAAACTCTAGGTCCCTTTTGTGTCTTTTATGGCTGAGAGAGGACTTATCCCTCTTATAGGTGAGATGATTAGCACATGTTTAAAGAAAAAATTCACTGGAATCAAGAAGAATATAAACAACCATATCTATATGATGTCTTACCTTTTAGATTCCCTACTAGCCACCATAAAACTCCCCAACATTAAAGAATGGTCAACTGAAGGGAAATAAATAGTCTCCCAATACTACTCAAAATTTAATATTTTTAAATATAGGGACCATATTAAATTTATCTATGATTGTGTTTATCTAGCCTTACTTAAGGCCATTATAGGGATCCCAATGAGAAGTTTATCCCTTTGATTAGTAACTATGTTAAACTCATTGGGGACATTTGGTTATATCAAGTTTGCACTATAATTAGGATAAAGGGAACTTTAATCCACCCCTTAGGCTACCGATTCATGTGACCACTAAATTGGTAGAGCAATAAGTCACATACCAACTATTCCATGACATATGTGTTATGTGTAAAATCAAAAGGAAGGGACTTTTCCATTCCTTTCACTTAACCACTAGTAGGATTATGTTTTAAAATTGTGATAATGTAGACACTGTCTCTAGGCATATGACCTTCTTCAATCTATAAATTGATGAATTGAGATAATGGGACCCCAATGAAAAGGTGAAAAAACATTTAAATGCCAAGCATATCAACATGACCTATGAACATCACCCTAGTGTCTATGACTCAATGTACACCTAAACATCCTCCGTCATAGAATTCTTGACAAGATTAAACAAGCAAAACACTAAACTTGAAGCTAGATTTCTAAGAGAGTAAAATCTAAGTGATGATAAATGGAAGATGGGGCCTATGCAATACCATTTATTACTAGGATCATCTTATAGACCTCCTCCAACATAGCCATAAGTAGTAAAACATAAGCCTAAGACTTAAGCTACACCAAGGCTAGATGAAAAGAGAATTTAGGAGAGGAGACCTAGTGACATGGCATATTATTTAGATCATCTTGAAGAACTAGAGTCACCTATTGAATAAATTTACATAACTTCATTAGATCCCAAGGATACTATAGAGGATTCCCTAAAATCACTGGCTTGTGTTTATGAATCAGATGAATAATAAGTACAAACAATAAAACCTCAAGCTCTATCTAAAGAAGCAAAGGAAGAAAAGGGGAAGGAAGTAGCTTTAGACTTGGTTCCTATTACAACCTAACTAAAAAGTAAAATTGATCTATCTGTATTCTAGATAAAGATCAAGAAGCCAAAGTTGACCTTCACTCATCCTTTGAGTGAGGTCAACCTTTTCAATGATGATAATCCAATTCATGGTCCAACCATTCCTAAATGGTTTTTATATGGGAAGATGAAGAAAATCCCAACCATGCACCACCCATGGTCCATTATAAAGTTTGTTAATATCCATGTTCATAATGAGCTCAAACCTTGGATTATGACCTTATATAAGGAAATAGAACAAAGGATTTTTGCCCCATTGGGGTTGATTGGCACACAAATGGAAACTCTAGAGCCTCCAAAAGTGACTCAATCATTAGTGAGAGTTTAGTTTAATTTAGAGGATACTAGCACGGAAGGGGTGATTGAAAAATAAATCCATGGTTGGTGTTGAGTAATTTACCTTTCAAAAGATATACCCATTCACATGTATAACTCCAATGGTAGGTTGAAATCCAAGATAAGACATAATGTTTGAGGAAAAAATACTTAATGTAGCCCAAGCCTAATCTTACCAGCTATAAACCATTATCAAGGTTTTCTTACATTAGAACAAGAATTTGAAAGAGGTTAAAGACTTGTCAATCCATGAAGATATATTCAAGAAGTTTGGAGAGACCATGAATAACCTATTTAACTCTTTAAATTTATTTAGAACCAAGCATGGAGAAATCAAGAAGAAAATCACTAAGGCTACAAGCCAAGTTGTCCAATGATAGGCTTCAAGATATCAAGTGAAATAATTGATCAAGGAATTGACCAAGAACCTAGTCCCTAACTTTAGGACCATCAAATTATGACACTTTAATATGATAATGGAAATATTGGTAGACAAGATCCATATCTTAATCAACTAGTCCATGTAGATGGAAGACCTAGCTAAGGAATTCAAATATTAGGAATATAGAATGTTGTACATCTTAGATAGTTTGATTAAGGAACCCAATTAAATAATCTCATTGGGTCTTATAAATGATTAATATTTCAAGCACAAAACCTTTCAATTCATGTAGGAAGTAAGGAACCAAGGGTAGGACCAAATAGGGGATGACAATACAAAAGCCATGGGCCTACTTATATCATCCAAAGAGAAAATGGGAGATACTAGGGGCATCAAACAAGAAATAGAGAATATTTAAAAGGAACTCAATAACCTATAGGTGAAATAAGAATATATATTCATGAGAACAATTATTGATCTTAATCTCATCAATGAACAACATTATAGGTTAACAGTCCTAGAAGGTAGGCAACAACAATAGGGGACTTTGTTAGCACAAGGACCCTTGAGAAAAAGTTAATTACGAATATTCTATTTGTAGTAACTTTAAAAAAAATTTAAATAGAATATTATTTTGTAAATGCATATGTAACTTATAATCACATTACCTATAGGTCAGTCTAGTTTGAAAGGTTTAGTGTATTCTATAAAAATTTGTAGAAAGGACAATTATCCTTACACTTGTAATTTTATATGGCTGACTGACATACTTCCTCAAAGTCTATAAAAGGAGTATTGTATTTTGTAAAGAGGGGATTTTTTGAGCTTAAAATTAGTTTAAAATTTAAGAAACTAATGCAAGTAGAGAAGTTTGAAAAGATAGTTTCATTTTTTTGTGTGAATTGCTATATGTGTCCTCTCTCACTTGTCTATTCTAAATTATAAATTTGAATAGTTCTTGTAGACTCTTGGTGTGCACCTTTGAATGCATAATTGTTAACTTGTGCTTATGCTAGGATAACTAAATATTCTCTAGTTTACTTCATTTTATTTGCTCTATATTTGTAGATGTGCATCAACTATCTGCTTATAGGAGTAAATATTTAAAGTAAACTTGGTTCTTATTTACATTATTTTCACATTCCTTAGTAGTTTGCCTGATGTGTGGTAAGAACTAAGATTAAGCAATTTCATATCATACATTGGTTTTAAGTACATGCCTATATGATATTTGAACTTTTTCATGATATCTAAAATGAAGATCAACAATAACATATTTTCTCTCTACCTTACCCTTCCTTTTGCTTGTTTTTTAACCAATTCACTTTATATTAAGGCTTCATTATATATATATATATATATATATATATATATATATATATATATATATATATCTTAGTTTAGCTTTAGAATTATAATTGAGCATAATTCACCTTAAATAGCATAGATCATATTCTTACTTAAAAATATTTATAGAGCACCATGGCTCCCAACCACCAAATATTATAAATAATGTGAAACAGTCATTTGTAATGCCTCTATTCCATCATATATAACAAGATTATCACAAACTACAACTCTTTGTCTGAATTATTTCAGTTATAAAATGATAAGTGTTTCTTAAAAACTCCAAGCACCTTGTGATACATATTTATGAATTAAAAGGGAAAGATACATTGGTGCTAGAAGGAGGGCCAAATTATTTATAGATTTTTAGTATTTTTGCTGGTTTTATGGATTCTATTTAAATATCAATTTACTCTTTGCATATTTGTTTCTTTTAGAATAATCATGTAACATTTGGTGATCTTCATAGTTTTAGACTAGTCTTTGTGCTTATTTATACAAAGATCGACATTATTTGAAAACATATGATAGATTGTGGTAAATATAGCCTTAGAATTATGGACCCAATAGGCTTGAGGTTAGTAATAGATATTTTGATCAAATATCCTAGATCCTTTATTCAATTGATTTTATTTGAGATTAAAATGTGTAAATTTTGATCTTAATTACGTATTTAGGTACATCTTTGAGATGACTTGAGTAAATATTGTCATCTTTTATCATCCTTTATATGAATCTTTGAAAAAAGTACTTAATGTGTATTTCTACTCATTATTCTCTACAAAGATAATATTGATGCATTGTATTTCAAATAGGATTCAAAATTCTCAAGATATAATTCCCAACAATCATGATAAGATCATGTTCAGAGACTAGGGAACCTTTTCTTGAATTATAAGTCCATAGAAGAGCTAGGTAGGACAAAGGTAAGCATAGGATTTCAAAGTCTTTACCAACTTCACCAATTTAGGGTGCTCATATATTCAATCCCAATCAGGGTATGGCTTGGTTGGGTGGCTCTTCTATCAATGTGTCAAGTATGGTACATGACCTCCCCCATAACCCTAATAAATATTTTCTAATATTTATTCCTAATAACATTATAATGACTAAGGAGCATAGTAAGTCATTCAAAGCTACTTTGAGATTGTTAAATGTAACTCATGAAGATGTAGCATATAAAATATTTAATTTCACTTTTAAAGATGCTACATACAAATGGTTTCTAAATATCCCTAAAAATTATATTACAAGGTGGGTTGATTTTAACAATGTCTTCATGGACTAGTTTGGTAAAATTATCAGTCCTTATATCCTATACCAATAATTCACCAAAGTAAAAAGGGATACAAACAAACCCATAAGATATTTCAATGCTAGCTTACAAAATATTCTTAGTAGGACTATAGCTCCTTATATACTAGATAAGTCTTTAGCCTTGGAAACCTATAAAGATGCCTTAGATCATATGAATTTTGTATTTATAAATATATTTGTTGGACCCATAAATACATTAGCTTTAGCTTATGATGAAGCTATGATTATTAATGATTAGATTCATCCCCAAGGTTAGATGGATTAATCTATTACCAATTTCAACCCAAATTTTCCTACCTTGAATGTCTTCCCAAATAGAAATTAGAATGTACTTGCTTTGAACCAAATTCCTACTTTAAACTAATTAACCTTACATCATTCTCATCCTATCAAAAACTTGGGATTCTTGAACATTGTTGCCAATGGATTTAACACTAGTGATCTAAAGGCCTTAGTACTAACCATTGGTACTAATAACAATTAGGTTCATCATTCTGAAGTACCAAAAAAATTAAAATAACTCTATCTTAAAGATGGTTTAAAAGTTAAGCACTGATTTTCTTCAGCTACATAAGCAAGTTGGTAACACTAGAGAGAGCTCAAGTAAGAAATTTTCTCTCCAAAGGTTTAATAGCCCCATTTACAGATTCCATAATGATAATTAAAACAACAACAACAACAACAACAATAATAATAATAATGAGTCAATGAGTCTTCTATTGATAAGAAAGCAATGTATATAAATATTATTGATATTGCTTTACCTAATTATTGTAGAGTACATTACAATGTTAGGCATGGTGAGATAGATTACATTGAATTCTATAAAGATTTTGAGGCCTTTCAAAAATATTTGGATATATTTTATGTGGTTCCTAACAAATATAATGGTGTAGGTACATCAGGTTCTAAATTTATTGACCAAGCCTTCATGGTAGAGATGTTTGACTTCCCTTTCTAAGAAGACAATGAACATGTTGATATTATTAAAGAAGTCTATGCTTTTTAGTAGTTATTGAAGAAGACCTACCTTCTAAGGAATAGAGAGCAGAAGTAGCCCTAGACAACTTCAACACCTCCAAATAACTTTGGCACTCCTCTATATACTACCTTAGATAATGACCTAGAGCCTTCAAAGGGAAGTACTTCTAAACATTGTACTAATCCATATAATTGTAAAAATAGGACTTGGGTATAATATTATGGAAGATATGAAGAAATTTAAGGCTAACATTAAATTTCATGAATTGATGTAGATCACTAAGAAAATATACCTATTTTTGGATTCCTTATATAAAAATCCTAGTAGGCCACCCAAAACTAACAATGCTAATGTTTCTATGTATAAAGCTAAAACAAAATCCCCACCTTTCTTGCTTACTATCAAGAGGTTTTGTAAGAATTTACATAATTTTTTATTGTATTATGGTACATCCACAAAAAATATTCCAATAGGTATTTGTAAATAACTTGGCTTGACTCCTATTAAATATGATATAGTTATTACTCAATTAGAAAAATATAGAGTCAATGTAATTAGGTAACTATCAAATGTTGATATGCAACATGCTTCTAAGCTAAGGGTCTAACAATTTATTGACATGCAAGTGGTGTAAATACCTGATGCTTATGTGATAATATTAAGTAGAGAGTGGATAAAAGCCCTAAATGGATATATGTCCACTAAATATTAACATTTATGGATGCCATGGAAAGGATTCCCAAATCAGATTAGAGTAGAAAGAGAGCCTCAAATGAAGCACATGATCACATAATATAATGTTGTGAATGAAAGGGTTAACATGCTAGACTATGATGAGATTAACATGATGGATTATAAATTAGGAGTGTATACTCTCAAAACTTCTAAGGTATGTAGTTCTAATACTTATGATGTTTTGCTTAGAATTTAGAAATTACATTTTGATGGTGCTAGGTGTAAGTCTAGATCTGGAGTAGGAATTATTCTAACCAATCCTATTGGGAAAGAACTAAGATATCCTTATTGAATTTAGTTTCCTTTCATAAATAATCTTGTGGATTATGAATCTTTAATTATAGGATTACAATTTTCCATTAATCATAAGTTTAAATAACTCTAGGTTCATGGTGACTCAAAAATTATGGTCAATTAGGTGAGGAGTAAATACTAGTGTAAATTGTCATATATCAATAGATATAAGTTTAGAGTTTGGGATTTACTAGAATATTTTGATGCTTTTAACATTGTTTCCATCCCTAGGGAGGAGAAAAAGGCTACTAATGAGCTTACCTCAACTATATCCAATCTTATCCAAAACCATGACTCTCAAAATTTTAGCATTGAGTTGTTTCCATGCCTATTGGTCTTAGATAATGCAAGTATTCAATGATGATCTATAGATCATAGAGTTCATGACTAGTTCAAGAGTATTTGAGGGTCACATTATTGATGAAGCTAGTCTCCTTGATGATGAAATCATTGAAATCACTCTTGATAACAATGTCATTCAATTGAATGACAAAAAAATCTAAGAGGCATGATTGTCTTGGAGAGGTTATTTGATCAGGATAAACTAGCCGAGAATACTAAGATTCCTAAAGTGAGTGGGAAGGATTGCAAGGTAGTTGATCTTAGACCTCAAGATCAAACTCAACTAGTTAATATTGGGATAACATGTATGAGCATTAAAAATGAAAAATTTTAAGACTTTTTGACAAATTATAAGGACATAATAGCATGGTCATATGATGACTTGAAGATTTTTTATCCAAGAGTCATCACCCATACCATGCCCTTGAAGGAAAAATGCAATCCTTTCAACTAAAAGTAGAGGCTTGTCAAGCCTATTTTAGAACCTATGATTTTAAAAGAATTCAAAAAGTTAATAGTTTCCAAGAAAATATTTTCCATTAGGCACTCTACCTAGGTCACCAATTTGGTTCAAGTTATGAAAAATAATGGTGAAATAAGACTGTGCATTGATATTAAGAATATAAATAAATCATCTAAAAAGGACAACTATCCTTTGCCTTCTCTACACAAAGTTATACAAAGAATTTATATTTATTTTATGATGCCCTTTCATGGTGGATTTTCAAGATATAACTAGGTGTTTGTGAATCAAAAGGATGGGATGAAAACTAATTTTACTACCAAGTGGGGCATGATTGTACACAAAAGAATGCCATTTGGGATGATAAACACAAGGACAATGTTCCAAAGGGCCATCGATCATGTTTTCCAAGGTTTGGTAGGTAACTATCTTTTTTAAGAACAAGGAGGACCACATTATGCATTTACATTAGGTATTTGAAAAGTGTAGGTGGTTTGGGATTTATCTCAACCCAAAGAAAAGTATTTTTTTTGTTACTAAGGGAAAGTTGTTAGGCCATGTCGTTACTAAGGAGGGAATCTCTATATATCCAAATAGAGTATATTATATATCAAAAATAGAACATCCTAATAGTAGGAAAGAACTAAAGTTATTCTTTGGCAAAATTAACTTTTTAAGAAAGTTTATTCATGGCTTTGAAAAACTTGTCACACCATTGAATGATATGATAAAGTAATATGTTAAAATCACTTGGAGCTAAGAATACAAGAAGGATTTTGAAGACATCAAAGAGGCAATTGGACAAGCTCCAATCTTGATAAGTCCAGACTTCTCCAAAGATTTATACCTTTATTCCTTTGCTTCTGATCACACATTTATTGTATTTTTAACTCAAAAAATTGATGGATATGACCATCAAATTTCTTTAATGAGAAATAAACTTAAAAATTCTAAGTTAAATTATTCTTTAATTGATAAACAAGCATGTGCATTATTTAAGGTAGTGAAGAAATTTAGACACTATATTCTTAGGAATAAGGTGCATGCAATCCTACCTGACCCTACCACAAAGCTCATATTGATTCAAAATGAGATAGGATAAAGGAGAGGTAAGTGGATCTTTGTGTCATATGAATATGAAATTGAAATGAAGACTAAAAAAATGGTAAGGTGCCAAGGTTTGATTCAATTTATTACTAATGCTAACCCTAAGCTAAGTATCATGCAAGTTGAACAGTAAATTTTTTAGTCTAATGATTGGTATGATCTTATTATACATCTAATAATCATAGAAACTTGTACTACAAGTTTGATCAAGGATAAAATAATATCCCTAAGACATAAGGTGTACCACTACCTAATTAAATATGGAGTGTTGTACCAAAAAAACTTTGAAGGTATTTACTTGAGATGTGTATCCAAAGGAGAAGAAGCTAAAATCATGAGAACTTTTCATGAGAATATAGGAAGTGAACATCTATCTAGAAGGAAAATAACTCCAAAAATACTTATAGATAGTTATTATTATCGTACCATCTTCAAATATGCCCAAAATCATGTAAGATTGTGCCTTCATGTCAAGTCTTCAACACAAAATAGCCCAAGTCAGCCATGCCATTGTAGCTAGTTATGATAGATAAACCTTTTGATCAATGAGGACTAGATTTCATGGGGATAAGTAACCCAAATTAATCATAAGGTTAGAATATATTATAATTGCTACTACCTACTACACTAGATTGACTGAGGCAATGGCCACTAAGAAGTGCAAGACCAAAGAAGTGATCACCTTTCTAGAAGAAAACATATATACCAAGTTTGGAACACTGATCTATCTAGTATGTGATAATGAATCAAATTTTATATCCATTCATATGATAGAATAGGTATATGATAATAGTATCACTCTCAATTTCTCATCTAACCATTATCCTCAAGGTAATGGCATATCTGAATCAACCAATAAGAATTTGATGAAATTAATAAATAAATCTATAGTAGACAAGACTAGAACATGGCATAAGATACTAAAATATGTTCTATAGGAAGATATAATAAGGGTAAATTAGGATCTCAAATCATCTCCCTTCCTACCATTATATGGCCAATATCCCATATTCCCCATTACACTCAAGCTGCCAACATACCGGTTCATACAGGAATACATGGAGGATGATCAAGGATTGGCAAATTCATGGTTGCTAGACATTATTCAAATGGAGGATGTATGTGAAGATGTTTTTTTTCCAATTTTATTAAGCACTAAATCATAGTGAAAAGGTGGTTTGATAATCAATCAAATATAAATGTGTTTAGGCAAGGACACTTAGTTATTCTTTGGGATAAAGCATCTAAGCCTAAGGGTAAACATGGAAAGTTCACTCATTTTTGGATATGGCCCTATCAAATTACTAAGACACTTATAAATAACACCTTCAAACTAAAATACCTACAAGGAGAAGAGTTCACACTACCCACCAATGGGTAGTACCTTAAGCACTACTTTTCTACTGCTCCCCTTGGGGTCTTCATGGAGTAAACTATAATAATAGTTAGAGCTAGAGTAGGTAGGCTGGATTAGTTTCCTTCTATTTTTTCCTTTTTTCCCTTGTTTGTAAATATGTCTATATATATATATATTTATTTCTTTGATTTATATATTTTTTGCTTTTTATTTGTGTTTTGATTTCTTTGCTTTGTTCCTTACACTTAATAAGTCCTTTTGGACATCCCTCAGCTCAAAGTTTACTTGATTAATCAAGAACTCCATAGTTAAAAAACGTAGGTATGAATCTTAAAAATATTTTGACCATGGGTTTGATATATGAGATTAATGGTTATAGTTTAAAGAAACTAGTAAAGATTGGTGGATAGGTTAAATGTTCTACAAAAACTTAAACATGTTTTGATCTAAACCTAGTTTTAAGAAGAATTACACATGTGGGTTGAAATTTTGAATTATTAAGGCACAAACATGTTTTAACTTTTACAAATATACTTACCTAGTACAAATTTACAACTATAAGTGATTGTCTGAATATCAAACATTTGAACAAAACCCTAAACCTGGCTAACCTAGTTCCCAACCTTTGCTATAAATCTTAAAAGAGCTAAAAAATACAAAAAATAAGAGCCTATTAAAAAAAAAATATATTTTCAAGCAAAGGAAATTTTGGTAATCTCAATCGGGGCTATGGATGCCTGACTGATAGTGGAGTAAGGCCTTGAGTAGAGCCAAAGGCATCTCTATTAGGACTACGGATGCCTAGCTAGTAGTAGAGAAATGACCAAGACCTCCCTAAGCTAAAGCATGATTCTTAATCAGTATACAAACATGCCATAAGTCAATGATTGAAGACATGAAACCTAGTAATTGTCTCTTAAATCCCATGGCAAATAGTAAGGGGAATCAAACCACACACATAACATGTCTAGGTTTTGATGTTTGATCCTAATTCTATAGATGAAAGGTTTGTTTTAACCATGAATTGGTCTTGATAATGGCACTAATCAAATGGAATAGGTAATATAGTTATTTGTCTAAACTAGAGTCTTTGAATTCTAACATATTGTTATGTGTTTCCTAGAAGTTACAATTTTTTGAGGTTAACATACCCCCATTTCTAAAAAATGAAGACCTTTGTGTCAAATTGTGTAATTTATACCTTAAAATTGAAATTCACTTGATTAGAGTGTCAAAAATATGTTTTCACATTATCTTTATTTTAATATCATCCACACTTGATCAGGTTGGCTTATTTTTTTTATCATAGTTCTAGTTTAATCCTACCTAATATTGCTAACAATGGATCTTCTTATTTAAAGTTACAGGTATAATAGAACCCTCATTCAATGGATTATGCTTCAATTTTATAGTTTAATCCCTACTCAGTCTTTTAATATCCTTTGGTCTATAGGAATTTAATATAAATCCATGTTTAAAGCTTTTATAAACCCTCCTTCAGGAAACCCTAGCATAAGTTCTTTTGGACCAAATTGAAAAATTAGTGGGAAAAATTTACATGGGAACACTTTAAAATTATCATGGACTTAATTTTAATTGTTATACTAAGGCTTGGGTATGTTTTAAACACAACCAAACCTTAGGCTAAATTTTATATACTTGGTCTCTTCGTTTCCCGAGCCATTCATTCCTTTTTATTTTAGCATGGTCAAACTTTAATGTTTGCAAGATCCATTTATCATGTTCCTAGCTTGGTCAAAATTTATTTTTGCATGGTACCTCTCATCAAAAAATTATACTAATATCTTAGTCTTAAGGCCCCATTTTTGTTTATTAACATAAACAAGACCTTAGTCCTAAGACTTTAACCTATGTTTGTTTATGTCTTTGAGTCCTAACTTAAACTATGTGTTTCTTTACAAGATCAATGATGAGTGCTTAATTAAGCAAGGTTGATAAAATGAAGTGAGATGAGCCTGATATGCCTAAGAATTAAACCCACAAGACTAATCCCACTTGATTGTTCATAGCGTAATCAACGATCCACATTTGAGTAGACGTCGATAATCTAATGATGTGAAATCAAAATCAAGTTTTAACGAGGTCCCTATCATTATAAAAAAGACATAGCCTAAGACTTTACCCTAAGGTTTTAATTGTATTAATACAATAAAACCTTAGGATAAAATTTTATGCTATGGCTTTATTATCCACAATGTCCTTTTTTCATTATGTTTCTAACTTAGGTTAGAAACCTATAGTTTACTAAGTATGGGGTCCTCTTTATGTTACAACTTAGCTTAAAAACTTAGAATAAAGTTTATTCATAAATATTAATATGATTAAACATTATTCCTAGGCTATATATATTTCCTAGACTTACTTAAACCTTTTTATAAATATAGGAGCCAATCATGATCAACTACTCAGATCATAATCCACAACCCACATTCACTTAGATAGGATCAATCTAATGATGTAAGATCCATGATTGAAAAGTTAGACCATGGACCCCATTTTAAACACTGATAAAGTTCTAGATAATCAACAGTATGCATTACAATTTACACATCTGATCAATAAAGTGTATCAAGTCAAGACTTTTCAATAGAGCTCCAACTTAATGTAAGACTACCATGTGGAAAAGAGGCATTCCTAGTAGAACTGATAGGGTATAGAGTGAACAAGAAGATGATAAGTGGAAATATTAGTATAATATCCCAAATATGAGCTTAAAATTGATGGTCTTGCATATGTTAAATACATTCATGTGAATGCCTAATTATGGTCACAAGGACATCAACTTTAACCTCAACAAAGAGTCTCAATAATGGGCTTAAAATTTATGGTCACATGGATATCAAAGATTTTCACATAGATGTCAAATGATGGTCATGTGGATGTCAATTTTAATATATTTATCTGGATCTAAATATCTATGGTTTACATTTATTCATACCTACTCAATCTAATGGTGTGAGATAAAACTAATTTTTCAAAAGGAAATGGTCAATTTTTAAGGCATTTATGAATGACGTGCTTTGAAAATCCCATAGAGTTTCCACAAAAACTCCACATAGGCCAAAAGTGATAAAGCCAAATATTTTATGGGCCTATAAAATCAAAAGTATAAATGTGGAGGTCAAAATCAAATCCAAGGCAAAAAATTGCTCAAGTTCAAAAACTCATCACCATTATAGCTAAAAAAGGACTTCAAAAATACCTAACATCTACAAAGGCCCTATTTCAATCCTAGATTAACCAAAATTTATCCTAAGAGAGTTTTTTTGCCATCTGAGCAAGTGAAAATTAATCCAGAGGTGAATTGAGGACTACTAGTGAGCATTTTTTCAAACTCATAGTCATGATGGCCTAAAGATAACATAGATAAGATACAATCTATCTTACCATAGATACCAAGGGAAGAGTCTTCAAGGACATGAAACTTGATGCTATAGCCTTGAACATAGAAGACAATAACTAGTTCAAGATTTTTTGGGCCATTGAAGAACTAACAATAATCACCAGAGAAGATGAGAGGAACACATCAATCAAGAGGAGTTATTATGACCTAGTTACCATCCTGATGATGAGCATTCACTATGTTACAATGAAACTAGAGGTACTACATTACATTGATGTTATTTATCCTACTTTCAAGGATTTAAAAATTGATCAAGGTATGGTAGGACATGAATTTAGTTTTAAAAGAGTTGTTTATATCTCCCCTCTTGCCTTCAAAAAATACTATAAGCTGTCCAAACCCTAGTTGGATGAACCCATAATCAATGATGATCCAAGAAGAATGACCTAAATACCATCCTTATCCCATGGTTATATTTAAGAACCCAAGTAATATGTGACCTCAGTGGAAATATCCCAATCATCTAATTTAGGGCTAGGATTAGGATGATAATGACATTGTTCAAAAGATTGTCTAGAAACCATTCGACCACCTATGTTGACAAACTTTGGGTCCCTTTTGTGTATTTTATGGTTGAGAGAGAACTTAACCCACCCTTAGGTGAGATTATTAGCACATGTTTGAATAAATAATTCATTATAATAAATAAGAAGACCAAAAATAATTTATATATGATGTATTACCTTTTAGATACATTACTAGCCACCACTAAAATCCCTAGCATTAAGGAATGGTCAACTAAAAGGAGAAAAACAATCTCCAAATACTACTCAAAATTGAAAAATTTTAAATATAGGGGCCATATTAAATTCATTTGTGACTATGTTTATCTAGCCTTAGTTGAGGCCATTACAAGGATCCCAATGATGAGGGTTATCCCTTTAATCAAGAAGTATGTTGAACTCATTAGGGACATTTGGTTATATCCAAATTACACTCTAATCAGGATAGAGGGAACTCTTAGTCAACCCCTTAGGCTTTCAATTCATGTGCCCAAAAAATTGGAAGAGAAATAAGTGGCATACCAACTATTCCATGACATATATGGTGTGTATAAAAGCAAAAGGAAGGAATTGATCCATTCCTTTCCCTTAACCACTACCTGGACTATGTTTAGGAATTGAGATAATGTAGAGACTATCTTCAAACTTAGGACTACCTTAAATCTACAAATTGATGAATTGAGATATTGAGACCCCATTGAAAATGTGGAAACACAATTGAAGTCCAAGTAGATCAACATGACCTATGAACATCAACCTGGTGTCTATCACTTAATATACACCTAGGCATCCTCCTTCATAGAGGTCTTGGCAAGATTAAAGAAGCATAACATCAAGCTCAAAGTTAGATTTCTAAGAGAGAAAAATCCAAGTGATGATATATGGTATATGGGTTTTATGCTACCATTTCTTAACAAGACCATATTATATATCTCCTCTAGCATAACCATAGGTTATAACACAAGAGCTTGAGACTCAAGCTACAATAAGGCTAGAAGAAAAGAGACTTGAGAGGAAACCTAGTGAGGTGGTATCTTCTTTAGCTCAGCTTGAAGAACTAGAGTCACCTATTGAATAAATTAACATAATTTCATTAGATCCTAAGGAGATTATAGAGGATGCCCTAAAAGTACTAGCTTGTTCATATGATACAAATGAATAAGTACAAACAATAAAACCTCAAGCTCTAGCTAAAGAAATGAAGGAAGAAAAGGGGAAGGAAGTAGTTTTAGACTTTTTTGCTATTAGAACCCAACTGTAAAGGAAATTTGAGCTAGGTCTATTCCAAATTAAGAGAAAGAAGCTAAAGTTGACCTTCACTCATCCTTTGAGTGAGGTTAACCTTTTAAGTGATGATAATATAGTTCATGGTCCAGCCATTCCTAAATGGTTTTTATATGGGAAGATGCAAAAAATCACAACCATTCACCACCTATTGGCCATTACAAAATCTATTAATATCCATGTTCATGATGAGCTGAAACCTTTTATTATGGCCTTAAAAAAGGAAGAGGAACAAAGGATTTCTACCTTATGGGGGTCAATTGGCACACAAATTGAAACTCTAGAGCCTCCAAAAGTGATTCAATCATCAGTGGGAGTTTAGTTTAGTCTAGAGAATGGCAACATAGAAAGGATGATTGAAAATAAATCGATGGTTAATGGTGAGGAATTCACCTTTAAAAGGATAGAGACATTCATAGGTCTAATTATAGTGATAGGTCAAAATCTAGGAGAAGATAAAATGTTTAAGGAGAAAATCCTTGATGTAGCCCACTCCTAGTCTAACTAGCTACAAACCATGATCAAGGGCCTCTTACAATATAATATTAATTTAAAAGAGGTTGTGGTATTGTCAATATATGAAGATTGATTTAGGAATTTTGAAGACACCATGACTGACCTATTCAATTCTTTAAAGGCAATCAAAACAAGGTAGAGATCAATAAAGAAGTAAATCGCTAAGGCTATAGTCAAAGTTGGCCAATGGTAGGATTCAAGCTATCAAGTGAAAGACTTGATCAAGGCCCTAACCAAGAACCTAGTCCATAACTTTATGACCATTATCTTAGTACACTTGAATATGGTCATGGCCATATTGGTAGACAAGATCCAATTTTTGAGAAACTTGTCCAAGTGAATGAAAGACTTGGCCAAAAACTTTAAATAAAAAGAAGATGGAATGTTTCACATCATGGATATTTTGATTAAGGAACCCACTTCACTCATCTCATAGGGTATTATAACTAATGAAGATTTTTGGCACAAAACCTTTCATTTCATGTAGGAAGAAACCAAGGGTAGGGCCAAATAGGGGATGATAAAAAAGGGGTCATGGGCCTACTTCTATCATTTGAAGAGAAAATGGGAGATGTTAGGGGCATTAAAAAAGTAATAGAGAATATTTAAAAGGACCTTAAGAACCTAGAGGTGAAATAAAAAGAGCTATCCATGAGACTAGTTGTTGACATTTAAATCATCAATGAACAACACTATAAGTTGACAATCCTTTAGGGTATGTAACAACAACAGGGGACTTCATCAGCACAGGGATATTAGAGCAAAAGTTAATTAAGAACATTCTCTTTGTAGTAACTTTTTAAAATTTTGAAATAGAATATTCTTTTGTAAAGTCATCTTCATATTATAGTCACATTTCCTATAGGTCCATCCACTTGGAAAGGTTTAATCTATTATAGAAACTTTTGTAGAAATGATGGCTATCCTTACACTTGTACACTTGTAATTTGATATGATTGACCAACATACTTCCTTGAAGTATATAAAAGGAGTATTGTATTTTTTAAAGAGGGGATTTTTTGATCTAAAAAATAATGAAAACTTTGATCAACTAATGCAATCAGAGAATCTATAAATATTATCTCATTTTATTTGTGTGAATTGCTATATGGATTCTCTCTCACTTGTCTATTTTGAATTCTATATTTGAATAGTTCTTGTACTCTTGGTATGTACCTTTATATGAAAAAAAATTAACTTGTGCTTATGATAGGATAACTAAAGGTTATCTATTTTAATTCATTTTATTTTCTTTGCATTTGTAGATGTGCACCAACTATCTACTTATATGGGTAAATATTTAAAGTAAACTTAGTTCTTATTTGCATTATTTTCACATTCCTTAAAAGTTTGCCTAATGTGTGGTAATATTTGAGCTTAAGATGTTTATTATCATACATTGGTTTTAAGTATATGCCTGGATACTATTTAAACTTTGTCATGATATTTGGAATGAAGATTAACAATAACATATTTTCTCTCTACCCTACCCTTCCTTTTGCTTCTTTTTTAACCAATTCACTTTAGATTAAATATTGATTATATATGTCCTTCTTATTTTAGATTTAGATTTAGAATTGAATATAATTTACCTTAATTAACATAGATCATCTTCTTATTTGTAAAGATTTATAGACCACGGTGGCTCTCAACCACCAAATATTATAAATAATGTGAAATAGTCATTTCTTTTGCCTCTATTCCATCATAGATAGCAGGATGTATCACAAACTACAACTCATGGTCTAAATTATTTGAATTATAAAATGAGGAGTGTTTATTAAACACTCTAATCACCTTGTGATACATATTTAGGCATCAATAGGTATATTAATTAATAAAAAAAGTTTTTGCATGGGTTTTATGATCCAGGTTGTTTTACAATTTAAATCTTAAATGATTACAATGTATGGGTTGTATGGGAGAAACACCTATAACAAATTTATGAGTTCTTATATGCCCATTTCCAATGTTGTGAGAAAATATACAACCATTAAGTGGTTATTACAAACTCTTTTTGTATCTTCTTTTGTTTTAATAGGTTTTAATTGGCCATCGTAAATGAATACCTAGAGCTATGTTAAATGTTTATTTTATTATATTGTGTAAAGGAAAGTGCATATAAAACCATATAGTGTTTGTTTTAAATTTGCATTGTGTCATCACTCTTTGATATTTGGTGGTATTATGCTAAAATTAGTCATACTACAATTGAGAGGATGTATTTTTACAAGTTGTGTATGACAAGGCCATTCTTTTCATTCACTTTCATGTTATTCTTGGGTAAAACATATTGTTACAAATATGAATTATTTAATATATCAGTGGTTCTAAATGATTTCAAGTATTATACCTATTACTACTACCATGGTTTAAGTAAGTAAAAATACATATTATTTTTAATGTATTTTGTATTTTGTATTTTATAACATTGGTACCTCCATGAAGGAGTCGTATGATTGATCCATATGGTATTGGGATTATTTGATAAGATTGGATGTCTTAGATTAATAAAGGATATTTAAGAAATGTATAAACATGTTTTTATGGATGATCATTATAAAATTTAATTATATTAAAATAGAAACCATGAAATAATATTAAACTTACATTGGTTTTGAAAATATAAACATGGAAGCTTACATTAATGACAAGTTTCATTGTTAACAAATCCTCTAGTTTACTTAGATAATTTCATCAATTATGGAATGATAGAAGAGGTTGATTATGAGGTAAAAATATGAGGCTTTGTAGATTATGCTACTAATAAAATTCATAATTGATCAACTAAATTATCATTTATATAATAGAGGGATGAAAGGGCTTAATGTGAGGACCCTATAATCAGAGGGTGTTTTATACCCTAATGGGTAGCCATATGCAAAAAGGTATTCTCATGAATATACATAGTAGTGCTCACTTAATATGAGGTAATATTGAGTTGCATTATTCTATTTATTTCTAAATCATCTCATAATATTATAGCTTGATGGTACAAAGACTTAACATTATAACTTAAGGGGAGTTATTTCTATCTTGACATGAATGGTTAACTTATAGTCATTAGGATTATCGAATGCAAAGATGGATATCCATAAACATGAATAAAATGACAATTTTATTCTTGATATAAATCACCACTTATAATCTAAAATCATTTTTGAATTTGTTATTTTCTTTACATATCATTGTAATTGGTAAGTAGTCTTCGTCTACCTCACATGGTTTTGGGTATATGCATATGTGTATGAGAGAAATATGTTGTTATATGTATTGAGTATATGTATAGTGGTCCCTACATATATTAAATATTTCCACTCAAATAAGAAATTACTAAATTTTTTTGGTATTATTTTATCTGTTATTAGAGCATGTGCTCTAAGAGTTTTTAGGATTTTTTTTTTAACTATGAAAACTTGGTGTACTTTACAATCAAACTATGTATTACTAATAGCAAACTTGTTGTCTAGATGTGATTGGAATGAGAAGTATTTTGATAGTTTATACTAAGGTGTCATATTACACTAGTTTAATTTGGAACCTTATGTGATCTTATAGATTACTTAACCATAATATGTTGATCTCCATGGCCTTGATTGAAGTCATCACTTTCTAAATTCAGGTTGCATTGAGTTGGACATTAGCTTGACTACCAGTTGCCTATATAGGTGGGTCAATAGGAGTCAATATGATATAGCTCCACTATTGGAGTTAAAAATAAATAAAATTTAATACTCAGTATCTGTTAGTGATTTGTGTGAGTAGGTTACCATAAAAATATTAGGAAATTAAGTCATTGAATGGATTAAGGGTTAGACTTATGCCTAGAAGGTTTTTTGAGGAGAAAGTAATTTATGTACTTGGGTAAATGAATTGGTTTTATAATCTTCATTGGTAGGGGATTATATTGAGATTTTGAGTTACTAGTAAAAATGGTTATGATAACTATTGTTGGTCCTATGATAAGACTGTTATAACTTCTCCTTTAATGAACTAAATATCCTAATTTAAATCGTTGAAAATATCTCAAATGTTGAATTTATGAAACTAGTATGACATTATTATGATCAATGGTTTTAAGTTGAGTAAAATATCTCAGTGGGTTAAACTATTCATGGTTGATCAAGGTTATTCCAAGGTAAATCTTCCCTTGAAAGGTGGTGTAATTAAAGACTAAATAGTTATTTTGTAAAGAAAGCCTTATAAGTTACAACTAGAATTTCAAAAAATGATTTTAAAATAATCTAATATTATTATTAATGGTGTACCTTGGATAATTAAAAGATAATTAATTTTAAAAAAGTAATTAATTATTGATTTTATGTAGTTATATTTGATGGCAGACACGACAAATAACTAGATGCCCTTGTTTGAATTTATGTGTTACTATAGGTGACTATTTACAACTATGAAAATTGTATAAGTAATGTGACTAGTGTTTGGGGATCAATGTTTGGTGTATAATTTTTGTACTTAAAAATAAAGATTGGGACGATTTTGTTGGTTGAAACATTGATATGGTTGGATGATTACAACCATTATGTAACCTAAAAGTGAATAAGTACTATGTTCCATGATATTTAGGTACTGTAAAATCTATGAATATCACCTAAAATTAATAATTATGGGAAAATATAATTTCCACTATAATAATATGACATTCACCCTGAGCCTTAAAAATTGTGTTTTGGATTTAGTTTTCTTATCCATTAAGCTATTCCAAAAAAGAACACTAAAAAAATTATTGGTTGCATTTTTTTGGGAATGGATTGATTATTTTTATTGAAGTATTAATGGGTTGTGTTACTTTTTTTTGTAACTATTGTCTTGTAACATGATGAACCCACAAATCCTCAAATAATTACATTATTTTCCAAAACCACCTAAACTTCCATTGGATTGTCCAAGTTTTATACAAGTTTAATTTGGGGAATTTTGGTGGGGTTTTTCTTGTACATGTACAACTAGTTATGAGATAAGGATTGTATTTGATATTTAATGGAAACTAAAAATGAACTATTCCTTTTTCAGTAACCATTACAAGGAAATTGTGGTTGTGTTGTTTAGTGGGCTGATTTGCATTACAAAAAGTTGTGTAAAACTACTGCCCAAATTTGAATTGATATTATGTTATGGTACATGGGGTTTAATTATATACTTTTTTAAAAATCTATCACTTATTGAATTAATTTTGGAAACCCATATATAATGTTATTTCTTGGATTTTGAGGCATCTAAGCCTCTTGATGACTTAATTAAAATTTTTATTGTAGTTTTATGTTGAAAACATGAGGGTGATAATCAATTAGATTCAATATTCATCATTTCCTAGTGGTTAAAAATAACCCTTTGGCTGAGTTGGATTATTAGTTGATTCTAAATATATCATTTATAAGTTATAGGTTCAAATAAATATTAGACTTGTTCCTATAATTTTCATACAAATAACAATAGGATACATTGATCCATTTAGGACTTCTAAACATTTCTTAACATTATTTTGGGTTTATGATTGCTTGTGTATTTTTTATGTTGCTTAATTGTTGTATGAGTTAAATAAGTGTCTTAAAATCCCTATTTGAGTTTTAAACCTCCTTGTTTAATCTACTACTAAATCCACCCTCTAGCCAATGGATGAGGTGGTTAGGGCCACCATATGGATGGGCTCATTTGATTACATATGTGGGTTTGGCCTCATTTTGATTGACTTACTTCTTTCCTTTAGATGTTTATGCTGGTGATAATATTGAAGATGATTATGGTAACTAAACTATTCCTTATAATTTTACTTTAATAAGTTATTATGTTTATTCATATTGCCAAAAAAAATTTAGCTATTATTGAATTATGTAATTGTATCCTTGACATCTAGTGCTAGAAATTATTTCTCAAATAGTAATCTTGGTTGCATCCTAAACATGTGATTACACTCTCATTAGATGTTGCATAAAATTATGTATGGAATATTATATAGGATATTAGTGATTTTATATTTTGATTATATTGTTTGAAATATTCATGTCGATTAGTAGTTGAGTTGACTTGATGTTCTTATCCCCTTTAAACATGTAACTTGTGATATTCATAATGGATTACCTATAGTATGAAATCACCTACCATTATGTCATGTATTTCATATGTTATATTATGATAAAGGAAGTTATGTACATCCATTAAGAAGATTTAATATGCATATTTTATAATACACAACACTTCATAGTATGACAAGGGTACATGAAGTAATAAATAGTGTTGTTACATGTGTTTATGATCTAGGTTATTTTATAATTTGCATATTAAATGGATACAATGTATGTGATGTGTTAGCAACCCAAGTTGTTCCCTTTGAAGTATATTTTTCACTTCTACTTCAAACTTGGACTAAGATGGGATTGGCCTAAAGGTTGTGGGTTACCTATAGTTAGATCAAACCTCAAGATTATAGGGCTAGCTCCCCTAGTGTAACTATTTGGCTCAATTCACTAAGACCTATTATTGTTAAAATGAAAAGGGATATATAATTTAGAAAATAAACCTATCCTAAGGGTGGTGATGCACCAATATGATCATTCATCCACTCAATTTAGAATTTAACAAACACTAGTAAGAAATACAAGTGACTGAGTCTTTTAACTTTAAGGAATCCTATGCAAAAGTGTTTCACATAAAGGTTATAATAAGTATTCAAAACATGAGGGTAATAATGGAAGGCCTGAATCAAGGCACTTATCAATCAAATATCCACTCCTATTTAAACCACGTATCATTAAAACACTAGATCATATACTAATAACTACGTGAGATTAGGACCTACCAAGGGAGAAAAACTACCACATGTGAAAATAAAACTAATATACCACATTAAACTAGTATTAAAGATCCTAAAAATAGTCATTTGCATTAACCTAAGATGTAAAAAATGTCAATGTAGGTAGAGCTTCCTCATACCTAGGTGAGGGATACCAAAAAAGGCCTTTAAAAACTCAATAAATAAAATAATATGGAGGGAAGAAGAGGGAGAATGACACATAACTTCTTGAATAAGTCAAAATACCATGACTTAATCTACATTTTAGTGACAACACTCTTACATATTCATCCATGCATTGGAGTGTCTTCATTGAGTGTTCTTAAGATGGTCAAAGTCTATTTTTAGTAAAATTTGACCCATGAAAGGTCTATGCATGCCATATTAAATAAATTTATTTATTTTATATATTACTATCATTGAATAAACACCAATAACCAACTTATATGAAACATTAACAAACTACCTCTTCGTGTGCATTGACTATATCCATAAAACTACAAAAAAACCTTCATAAATGCTAATGAATATGGAACTTATTTGATTAAAGGGGAGATTATGTATGTTCATATATTTTTAATTAACCATAAATAGTCTCTCTACACTCAAGATTTACTTAATCTATAACTTTTACTCTTATTGAATAATTAGGCCATCTTGACTAGGTCTATAGACTAGTTGATTAGTAAACATTGGTAGAGGTACTTATAAGTAGATATGTGAAAACCTCATGGTTTGAATAGTTTAAAAAATCCTCATACAATCACTTTCAAATATTATGAATCTATGACCAAGTCTTATACCTTAATTTTGGCTTAAAATCTTGAAAAAACATAGTTTTTGGAGGTGTATGTACACCATCCATACAACTAAGTACCATCATCATGACCTTATTTGAATGGAAAAAATGAATTATGTGTTTATAAATTTATTCCCATATTTTTGGATGTTTTTCCTTTAAATCTCTCTAGTTATGTTGTTACTAGGGTTTTAGAGAGGTTTAAGAGTACATAGGACTCTTAACAGTGATTCATAGACTTTAAGGACTAAACCTCTGAACCAATTTTGAAAAACTATTGTATAATAATCCCTACACATATCATAAAATTATCATCCTCCCATGTATAATCTCCATATATTAGTGAGCATGTGAATTCATCCCTTAGGGAAGAAACATGCTTTTTGAGTAGTTTTAGGCATCTTTAGGTCAGAATGACTAGCCATATCATCTCCCTTGTATATCATATTTTATATATACCCCTTAAAAAACTAATAATTATTCTTATGAATATTTTATGTGTTATTTAATCTCATATTACCTTCTACTCCGTCCTCTAAATGGCATTATTTCAATAAATATACTAGACAAACATAAACCACTATAGGGTTTTAGAGTTTTGGATTTAACCTAAAGTTAGAAGGATCTTATTCACTATCTTCAACATGAATATAATCTCTAAATTTCCTATTAATATCAATTTTGGCTTGATCCAACCATTTGCCTTATATCTATATGCATAGAATATTTCATCTAAATACTCAGGTTTACCTTCTTGAACAACCAATCATGGAGACTCATGTATATCATTATTAAAAGGTTATTTTGGGACTTTATGACTGATTCTCTCTACTAAATCTCATTATATATGAAAATACCCTTCAATTACTTATTTATAGGCTCAAATTAGCCCTCTCAAGCTTGGTTTATATAACATGATCATTACACGTGCTAACTAAAAGGTTATTATGATACTTAGGAGACATAAGAAGAAAAAATTCCTTTCATGGCTCAAAAACCTCATTTTTATGAACTTTGAAGAATATTTCCTTCATCATGTACCTTCCAAGGTTTTAACAAGGGTTTTAAAGGTCTACCATCTTAATTATGGTTCATATAGTACAAAACTCTAAACCAAAACCTATTGTTATGAATGTTCAATCCATTAACCCATTCAATTTTTTTGACTACATTGAGTTCCCATGTAAAATGTGTGTGAAGATATGAACATTAGAGAGTGTACTTTGATTGACTATTCAAACTATGTAAGCTAAGATAGGTTTTATAACCAAATTGATATGTTTATTGTATCACCTAATTCCAACACTTATCTTAATATTTTCATTGACTCTCCAAAAAATTATTATTACCATCAATGTGCTATAATAACCTAGATATATCTAAATATGGTAGCAAACTTTCTTACCAAGTTTAAGGTCTATCTCCTTCAGATAGATCTCAAAGCATCTAAATTTAAACTTGAATATTATATATTTTAGATAATATATGAAGATACTTACCACCACATCTTATTATCTAAAAACCCCTTATGAAGTTTAAGCTTATTGTCTTGTTCTCAAACCTTCAAATAGTTCACCTAGTCTCATCAATGACTGTTAACAAAATAGACTAGGTATGAAGCAAAATAGTGAATGTTTCCACTAATTTTTTGACCTTGAGACTAGTGTGAATACCTTATTATACTTATAATAATAATTATTATAAACTTTTAAGGTTTTATCAAAGCTATAGAGGCTTCAAAACCATAAACCCTTCCAAGGTTGTTGTAGGCATTGACTATAACTATAAGTTTTCTTAGGTTTCAATAGATTGAAGTTATGTTATAATAATTTTACCTTTATAACAAGGTTTTAGTGTCTAATAAGGTGATAATTAATTATATAAACCATTCTCAAATGGACCTTACTCTTTTAAACATACCCTCATTCATTATCCTCCTTCAATCTAAGAAAGATCCCTTAAAGACCAAACATACTGTAGTTTACTCCTTTGCTATGTTTTGGTATTTTAAAAAAAAATTATACTAACTAATATTTCAATATTCCTTGAAATAAAATCATGTTTCCAAATGGTTTCAACTATCTCTTATATATCTTACCAACACCTCAAACTACTTACCTTTGCTAATTGTACACAATATTATACCTGTAGGTATCTTAAAACTATTGATGCTATCTTGGGTCCTAAACCACCTCAACCTCCTCATTGGATTTAAAATTTATTAAGGTCTCTAATAGTTTTAAAAACTCTCATATTCCATATCTCACAATTTTACTTTCAATCTAATGCACAATACTAAGATTTACTTCACTTCTCTATATATCTCCACTAAGCTAACTATATCTTATTCAAGGTGTTTCCTACCCTAAAAATATCTTTGAACTTGTATTTACATAAGGAATATCTATGTCTTAACTGAATATATCACACTCAAATCAAGCATGCTTTTATTTTTCTCAACTATCCTTATAACTTAAAAAAGGTCTTAAGATTGCCACTAGACTTATTGATTGTAGGTGTTGATTTTGAACCTATAAGTAATGATTTACTCCTTTAAAAATGTTTAAGCTAAGGAATCACCTTCATTGTCTTGATGATCCAAATCCTTAAGAACCTTAAGAAACACCAAAACATTAGATTCATGATATGGATCTAAAAATGGATTAGTGATACGTGTGTGGTGATAATGGGACATATAGAAACTGAGAATGGAGTATTAAGCTCACAACTATGGTTGAATGGTAGTGTAAAAGTTATGAGAAATGGAATGAATCATGAGTGGATTGGAATGAATAATTAATCCACACTCAAGATATTATAAAAGGATCCTAGACATATTATGCATATTCCTAATAAAATAAAACACTTTGGAGGTTGTCAAAGAGGCATACACATTGAAAAGAGAAACCTATGATTCTCTAAATAACCTTAACATATGATAAGTGACCTTTACATATGTTAAGTGATACAATGAGAGTGTTGAGGATACATTTTTGGTTGATAGGCTGAGGCTTTGATTAATTTTGAGAAACCTATAGGAAGGACATTTGGTAATAAATAAACATGTCATACCATGTCTTACTGATTCTTGACAACCTTGGATCCATCATTGAATAACAAAACCATTCATCCTTGAATGTAGACTACATATTTGGATGTTTAGATATTAATTATCCCTATAGACTCACATGGTTGTAATAAAATACTGAGGAATTCATGAAAGGTGTCTTCAAGTCCTAAAGAATTAGGAACAATCATTAGTTTAACCAAAATAGTCAAAAACTCAACAAAATTATTTTGTTTCTTTTGTCTTGTGCATATGTGAATGGTGACTAGATCCCCTAAGTTCTTATAATTTTTTCATAAAGTTAGGAAAGCTAAACTAGAAACCAATACCCATGATTTTAAGGTCATACAATATACTTCTTCTAGCCAAGATATTGAATCCTCTTTCTCTCTCACCTGTATGAATTGGACATAAACTTGAAGTGCTCTTGATGTCTGCCAATGACCTTAGTAGGGAAAATACATTAGTTTTTTGCTTCTCAAGACCTAAAAAATTGTAATTTATTCAACATGTACTTATAACAACCCTCCTTACAAATAATTGACTCCTAATCAAATTCGTACTGTACAAATCTGTACTACCTAAAAAGATTGATAAAACTTATAAATTATGCTTCATTTAATCATTTTTTGGTTTGTTTCAGGAAATAAGAGGGAGAATGTGAGTCAAAAGGCACCTCAAAATATGCAATATGGGTTTGGAGAGTAAAAGGAACACGTTTTCACATGTGTGAGCTCTCTTAAAATGTTTTAGACTCATGGAGGGGACAACTTTAAAACATAATACCTTTTGAATAAAGCAGTATGATGACCATGAGGGGGATTAAAGGTGTGGTTGATGCTTTAGTGGCATTTTTAGGTCAAAATTTTTCATTTTAAGATCAAACCATTTCTTTTAGAAAACATACATATATTGTCAAAAGGAGATTTACCAATGAATATCATGAAGAGCACCTTATAAAATTATTCAAATTTTCAATTAGGCTTTTATTTATATTTATCATAGTGTTAAAGCTTATATTCAACCCCATACCTTAAATGTACCAAATACACTAGAGAATCTCATGGCGAGTCATTAATTAAAACCATAAACCATCTCCATCAACACATTTTAGACTATTAAGGCCAATTCAAACCCTTTTGAAAGAAATCTAAACATACTCAAACATCATGACGATACTTAACACAAGTTAAAATATAGAAATGATAATGAAGATAAATTTAAACCTATTCCCTTCATATGATATTTAATGATAGCATGATGATCTAACACATCACCTAAGGACCTAAGACATCTAGGAGGTATGTTGATCACAAGTAAACTCTATGACACCTTTAATAGTGTTTAATGACTTCAAGAAGAAATTAAATGACATCCTCTCTTAGGAGATCACCATGTGAAACTTGGGTTTATAATAATTATTACACACCTAGTGGGATTATATTCAAGTATTTTAGCCTTCATAGTAGTGTTTTGGCCAACACAAGTAGTTTCAAGCACTCACATGCTAGGTTTCCAGTCAAAAAAATCATATTGTCATCATTTCAAGGGTAAGAGTAGTTCTTATTGATAGTTCATTATTATTCATGTGCATTGTGGTGATATATGGCTTCATATGGGGTGTATTAATGTGATTCACTTACTTATCATCATCCTATGATCCATTCCAATTCCATTATTATCCTTATCAACTCTATTATGACCCCTATCATCCCCACATTCACATTGTTAGCCCTATAATGAGTATCCTTATTGAAAAGATTACCAACCCCATTATGATCCTCATCCACCTCCTTATCAACTTGATTATCAACCTAATTATTCATCTCAACATCATGATGTTCTTATTCAGCCCAACCATGTCCCAAACCAATCCATATCAAGCCTTAAGAAGACCTTACCGAGCTATAAAAGACACATGGTGAGCATTGACACCTTGAGAGGGTATGGCCAAGAAATCCCTAGTCATGTGATTGAGATCATGAGAAATTCATTATATCAGGATAAAGAAGAGTAGGCATTTTTTATGAGACAAGGTCATTCAAAGTTTAACATTAACATGTTGGATATAGAGGGTCTAGTTTCAAAGATTGAGGAGAAATTAGTATCATATGAGGGGAAAAAAGTTCACCATAATTATAATTATGTTACCTCCTCCATCTCATATTAGTCCTTTATTTAACTTCCCTTCTCCCCTTAAAAGTCTCGAACAAATGTGTGTTATAACCATCAAATTTACTCACAAGCCCTGCCAACTTTTCTTTACTTAGAGGTCTATCCAAGAGAGATCTTAAAAGGTAGGAGAAGTGTATCTTGAGAAGGTTGAGTTCCATGTTTCATAATAGATATTAAAAGGCCATTCACCTTATAATCAACATGAATAGACCTCTAATTAGATGGTGATTGAATTTGAAGATTACCTTAATAAATAGATTGAAATTGTACATAAGAATCTACCTCAAAAAATAGCAGCTTTAGGAAAAACATAATCTAAGATAAAGATACCTTCATTCCTTGCCCAAATTATGACACATATGAAGGAAACCCCTACATCTAAATTTCTAACTTGAAAACAAATGTATCAGTCAAGGGGAAGAGGAGATCAGTTATGTATAAGCCAAAGTGTTAAGGTGGAGGACAATTATGATATCATTCATGAGTCTAAGGCCTTCCCCTCATAGAGGTCTATTCAAGACAATCTGAATTAGAAATAAGAAGTGATGGTTATCAAAGGTGGGCAGCTTAATGAACATGATAAAGCATCTACAAAACCATTGGATTTGACTCACTTTCTTGAGCTCTGTCAAGGATCTACCATGCTATTCCTTGATAAAGAACCTATTATTTGTGAGACAAATGAAGAAGAAACAAATATAATGATAGAGGATGAGAGTGATTTGAGTGAAAAGGAAGATGAAATCATAATTGGGACACCACTTTCTAAGGATAAGTATGAGTCAATATTCCATAATGCAAAATAATAAGCTAAAATAAGAAAATACTTCAATTAGACAAGAATAAGATGTTTCCCAAGAACTGATTGATGACATGATAGCCACTTTTTGTCATGACATCCATGATGAGTGTGAGTGTGAAGTATCTATTCAACTTGTAGTAGCTGCAAGGAAAGGTGGTATCCTTCTAAAGTCTTCAAACATCCAAGAAAAGGTATGTTTTTAGGAAGATCCTAGTTTCATTAATAATGAAGGACTAATTCTTGGCCACCAAGATGATTTTGATGATAGACATGAGATCCCAATAGTTGGTGAGAGTTTGAAGTATTATCATGATATAATGAAGTGTCAAGGTGACAATGAGGACCTTTGGTAGCAATACATGACAATTTACAATGAATATTAGACCCTTCAAGGACTCACACTTACTATAAAACATATTGAAAAATAATTGGTTGTTGACCCTATCAAGTGTTGTCCACAAGAAGAGCAGGCCCAAGATGATGAAAGGAATGATGAAGTGTTTATTGAATTAGTACCTTAGGTTGATACTCTTGAGCACAAACCAAGTGAGGATATATTATCATTTAGCATACCTCATGAAGTTCAATATGTCCATCATGAAGATCTTTACAAGTCACCATCCAATATGGAGTAGGTGAAAGTATAAACCAAGGCATGACATATCAAGATTAACTTGTGACTAAGGTAAAATTAGCATTGGTTATGCAAGGAAGAAAAGTGTGTAATTATTATGATTGGGTGATGGAATCACCTATCCAACCTATGCATCTGGGGATGGATCCAAAATGTCCAGTTACTTCCCCAAGAGGCCATGAACATGCCAATGACCCTAGTTATAAGTGTGAATCCTCATAAAATGAGTAATTCCTCAGTAGACTCAAATCAAAATATGGTAATCAGACCTCATGGTGCCATAGTGATCAAACAAGTTTTCCATTTTATCTTGGAGGAAAGAATTTTATCTCGAGTTAGTTGTTTATAGTTTTGTTGTCTTATTTCAAGAAGAGGTCAACACAAGCATAGTCTATTTCCTTATTATTTTGTTGTTTTATTTTCATGTGTTTCTTAGGTGTTAGGTGTGTTTTTTTAGTTATATTTTATGTGTCTTGTTAGCTTATTGTAGTACTAGAGGTGTCATAGGTGTTAATATCTTTATTAGTCTAAGAATAGTCATGAGCCCTATATGAGTCATCATTGTCATGAACATGAGTGGTTTCCCTTGATCATCAGGCTAGTTAACCCTTGTGAGTCACCAAAAATATTTGAAATTTATCCTCTTAGGACAAATTCTAACCCATATAATAATAAAAAAATCTATGACAACCAACCAAGCATTCACATGGTGATTTCCTACATAATAACTAATAGGATGTAGGGGATAAACTCCTAAATTAACATTATGAGTTCTTCTACGCCCATTGTCAATATTGTGAGAAAATATACAACCATTAAAAGTTTGTTCCAAACTCTTTTCATATCTTCATTTTATTACCTTATGTTTTCAAAGACAACCCGTGGAGGTTGTAATGGTAGAATTTACATTGTAAATGATTACCATTCATGGACAAGTTAAAATTAGATGTACATTAGTTTTGAAAATATGAAAATGGAATATTACATTAATGGTAAGTTTTTGTTAGCAAAATCCTCTAGTTTACTTAGCTAATTACATCACTTATGGAGTGACATAAGATTTTTATTATGAGGCCTAGATATGAGGCTTTGTATATTATGTTACTCATACCATTTTCAATTAATCAAATAAATTATTCATTTAAATAACATGGAGGGATGGAAAGGCCTAATGCATAGACCCTATAATTAGAGGGTTTTTAATACTATGATGAGTATCATTATGAAAAGAGGTTCTTCTCATGAATTTACATATAAATGCTCACTTAATATGATGTAATATTGAGTTGCATGGTTCTATTTATTTATAAATCATCTCATAAGATTATAGATTACTGGTACAAAGGATTCCTTGACATTATAGCTCAAGGTGAGTTATTTCTCTTTTGACATGAGTGGTCCACTGATAGTCATTATGATTAGCTAATTTAATGATGGTTGTCCATAAGCATGAATAAAATTATAATTTTATTCTTGATATAAATCATCACTTAGAATTTGAAATCATTTTGGAAGTTATGTTCTTTACCTATGGTTGTAATTGGTTAATTAGTCTTAGTATACCTCTCATGGTTATGGGTGTACACATATGTGTATGTGATTAATATGGTGTCATATGTATCAACTAGCTATGTAGTGGGTGCTATATTCATTCTCTATTTACACTCTCATAAACAATTATTGAAAATTTTTTGGGGGTTATTTCACTTTTCCCTATAGTAAGTTTAAATATTTATATACCTTCCATTTTGGGTATCATATCCTAACATCATAATTGAATATATTATGGTAATTCCTATGAAATGAGGATTGTTTTAACCATTCCTATTTAGTATAATTTACAAATCATAAAGTGAAAATGTGGGTGTGGTTATTTCTTTTCTTTAAAATCCATCCAACAGCATGGACTATTTTATATACTAAATCTTGATTGAAAATAGTTTTAAGGACATATCATGATAATTTTATTGGATCTTCCAATAGTCTTTCTATTATGATAACTGTGTACTTAGGGTAAAACTAGTAGGTTCCAATGTTCTGAATTGTCTCAACCATTTAATATGAAATACAAGGCATAGGTTTTTTTTTATGACTTGATAGATGGGAGGATATATGTTATCATATAGATCCTCCATGTTTCATATAAATTTACATATGAATAATGTTAAAAAATATTATAGGATTGAGTTAGAATTAGGTGTTCATCTAGGGATGCCTAGAAAGTCCACTATGATGCAGGTCGCATTGACAATGTAATACATCATGAAGAAATCACTCTTGCACTATGTCTCAAGAAAATTTTCATAGAAATTAAAATATAAGACTTACCATAATGGTTGTATTTTTCTATTGTGTAACATCATTGGAATAAGAGGTACCCATAATTTTTCCACATGATTTGTCATTAGGTGGCAAAATAAATGATTCATGAGGGATATCCATAGTATCACACATAGTATAAAATACATAATTAGGGTTTTATTAACATATTATTTTATGGTATAATGTTTTGGGTTTTCTATGTAATTCTTAATCACATCCCTTATGTTTTGAATATTTATCCATTCTAGGGTTACTATATGGTTAAAATTAACATCAGGCTCAGGAAATTTATAATAGTCTTTAAAACCCATACCATAGATGTAAGTTGTAAAATTCCTTATATTATTTGTCAATATGACATTATTTTTATATGTGGTATTACCAAATAGGTTTTTAAAAAGGTGAAGACACATAAATACCTTAGGCTTATCCACCATAAGATGTAAACCAATGTTTTCATTACCATCAAATCATCTAGTAATTATGTGTTTTAGGAATTGGGGATTTATCCCCCTAAGTCTATAAGAAACATTTATATTTCAATTCTCATAAACATAGATATGTAATGTGGGAATGTATTATCTAGTCACCCCTTTTCCAACACAATATTTGTGTAGATAATATAAGAGTTGTAGTAGGTGAAAATATTTTTTTCTATAGTAACCATCTTGATCTCTTGAATTTTATAATAAATTAACAAATATTGTTACACTTTGTGTTGAAATCATTCTTATTTATGGATGAAAATTATCTAGTGACTTCTCATATGTCAAAATACTCTGCATTAGGTAATTGAGTTCAAATTAACTTCTTTAATGGTAATAGATTGTTTTTTAACTTTATAAAATTGGATATTTATTACTTTGTTCATTCACATTAATCACATAAATTATTTTTTAACATCTCTTATGGGATGTCTACATTTAAATGTACATTGATCTGCTGATTACTAATTATTTTGACTATGGACCATACATTTGTCATGATTTAGATATTGCACCCTTTTTTTTGAGGTTAGTGTTCTAATAAATTTATGTCATTTGAATGATTATGTGTAAAATTATCACTGTTTTAATTTTATTATGAAAATTCATGTTGTAAATTTGTTTTTACCTCACCTTATTTGTTCCTTTTATGACCATAATCTCAAAAAATTTACAAAGTATGAAGGGACATGATAATGTCAATTGTCATCACCTTGTTGTTCCAAATAATTAGAAATATTCTATCATAGATAAGCTGTGAGACCATGAAAATGTAAGCATTGAGAAAACACAGATGGTTGAAATTGGGAAGACAAAACTTCACCATATTTAATTATGAAATCTTTGTAAAGCCTATTTGCAAATATTTCATAATTTTTTTGGTGAAAACATCATTGACCACAGAGAAATATTTGACTAAGAAAGTATCATAGTGTGGAAATAAAGATAGTAAGGAAAATCAAAATAGTGTGAAAGTGTGAAATTGTATCAATTTTCAAAAGTATGAGTTATTCATAAATACCCAAGGAACATGGAACTGTGAAAGAAAATGAATAAAAATAATTAAAAATCTAGGTATATTTGTGAAAGTAAAAGTTATTGGAAAAAATGTGAGAAACACAAAATTGAGAGACATCATAAATAAAACATTAAATTAATATAAATATAGTTGGAATATAAACCAAATAGCTAAGTCAAAATGTCAAGCTTAATAATGAGAACAATTTTTACCAATTTGAAATCATATTTAAGGTTATTATTCTTCATATTTTCACTAAATTAATGTCTATAATGGAATTGAATACATTACTGAATTTCATCTTTGTTAAATACACAACACTTATTAAGCTAAATTATGTTCAATTCCATTTTTGTATTTAGTTAATGTTGAATTCCATTAATGAATAACTTACATACATTGTCAGGTTTTGAGGTTGATAGATATAACACCTATATATGTTGAATTCCTAGTTTTTTTATGTAATCCATTGACATATTTTAATCATTTTATAATCACATGTTTTTACTACTAGATTCATTTGTTATCTTTGTTTGAAATAATTTTTATTTTACTTCAACTTTAATTTGAAACAATTATATTATGATGGGTTATTTTATTGTTTTTAATTTGATTGTAAAAAATAATGGCTTTGATTAGACACACCTCATATAGAGATATCACATTCATACATGGATTCACTAACTAGGAGAGAAGAGATGAAGAATGGTTTTAAGAAATTAGATATCCAAATAATATCACAATAAATTTTGGTTGTTTCATTCAATATCAAGGGCAAATGAGGCTGTTGGAATTATATTATATATGAAGAGTTTTATAAATTTTCTAATCATTAAAAAGAAACATGTGATAAATTAACCACACTAAATATTGCATGGATGTTTATGATATTTTTGTGAACTTATATTTGTCATAGATATTATTGAATAGATGTTTGTAACTAGAAATTATATATATATATATATATATATATATATATATAATTATCATATATATTATTACTTATGTGTATTATTATGTTACAATAGTCTATGGGTTTAGAATATAGTAGTATGTGAAGGTGAATTTGAGTTGTGAAAAATGTTTCATGGATGTTTCATTGTGATATTTTGATTTCACTTATGTCAAATTTTCTAATCAATATTCATAGTATAATAGTTAACATTGGAAATGGATTATAGATTTAGAAAGATTAGTATGACAACCATTGTGTCAAGTGGTTATGTTATCATGAAACAATTTTATTTCAAAACTTGGTCCCATTCAATACTTTTTCTCATGGAAATTAGTAAAATCCTTCATTCATTAATTACATACAATATCTCTCTAACTCTCTCTCTCTCTCTCTCACTCACACACACACATATAATATGTATATTTCATTGGATATAAGAGTTGGACAGTCCATTTCCCATTCGTGAAAGGATAAAAAATGGTATCATGGGGGATATCCAAGATCCATAATAAATAAAACTCTTTAGGCCAATAGATCAATTAAATAGGGTCAAAAAATATGGGGGAAAAACCTTGAGGATAAATAAAACATTCAAGACTTGGAACCAAAAACCTAGAAGGTGCCCAACAACAACAATACAAAAAATAACTATCAATTAGGATTAAATGTGAAAATAAAGATCAACGATGATCCATTTCATCCCCTCGTACTATCACTTTTAGTTTAGAATCCAAGTCAATATCTAAGACTAAGTAAACACCAAAAGGATACAAAAATCATCTATAACCACCATGATGTTCCAAAACAACCTCTCGAGAGACCAGTAATAGAGCTAGAGACACTAGCACACATGAAATCTCTCTCAAGTATACCATCCTCTAAAGACCCAATACTACAACTTCGATAAAAAATATACTTTAATCTTCTCATGATTTAGCAAGCTGATTTTAATTTCTATCCTGAGCACTAGAGATGACTCTTTCTGAGTGATAAAAAAATACACCTAGCCCAAAACCTAACTAGAACACTTACATTCTAGCACTAATTTTTTTATTTAATTTTTTTTGGAAAGATCCATATACCCAAAATAATGAAAAAACCTTAAACAATTCTCAACCCCAACCAAGACAATAAGATTAGCTAGAGAGCTTCCACACTTTCTTACAAGAAGTTTAGCTACTACCATCACCATAGATGAGGAGAAGTGATGAATAAACATAAATAAAATGCCAATGTAATAATGTAAATAACTCACTTTTTCATGCAATAAATACCTCATAGATCATAGGGGTCATGTGAAAGGCCAATACACATACTTGGAATGATTAAATTATGGTTTTCTAGAATATTTGGAGTTTCCCTCCAAAATCTTGCATTTAAATATTTAAATAGTTGTGAAGCCTTATAGAGGATGTCTCCCTTTTGAATGGGGTATGAACTTGGTAAAAGTGTCCTAGAAACCTATTGGTTAATGTATAAAAAATTATCAACCTATGTAAATGCATCATAGGAATATCTAGAAAAGTTTATTGCTACGTTGGAGGAGAGAGATAAGTTAGGAGGTTGGTTGGAAGTAAGACCTAAGGAGAGAATATTGTAAAAAAAAAAGACTATGTTTAGTCAAGCTATTGTTGAAGATAAAGTATAATACAATGTCTATAGGGACTAAGAATATAAAATAACATTTATATAGTGTAGTTTTTGTATGTAGGAAAAGGGAGAGGAATGCGAGTGAGGTCTGTAAGGAAAATAAGGCCTTTAGGCCTACATATTGTAATACTAAGGTTTTCTTATGTGTAATAGCTTATTGATTTCATTGAATAAATAAGGTGTTTTTGATATGAGAATTTTTTTATTCTATATATACATAAATATGTATTTTTTAATATATTTATGAGGTTAATGGTTGTCCTGAAAACAATTTTACATGACTATGTTTAAAGTTGTAAATGCCTAAGTTATAACCAGACTATGTCAAGAAGGAATGGACATGTGTAAAGAAGAATAGATGTGTACATACATCAAAAATTATTTGAAGTATAAGAGGATGTAATTTTAATAAAAATTATATAATTGTAATTGCATGAGATTAAACTTGAGATTTTAGAAGGTAGTCAGGTCCTATTCCAAGTAGTAATTGATTTAAAAGAGAACCTGAGTTCAATGAATCATCTTTAATGAGATCTTAATGAGTACTTTAATAATATTACAAGTTTATTGAATTTGATGGAATGGTTAATTCAAGTCTATAAATATTATGATTTGTGTAATCATATTATTCATGAATTCAATAACCTCAAACTCTCTTTTATATGGCTCAAAAAGATACAACATGCATTTCATTTTGTTTTGTGAAGTTTATAGAAACTTGATTTGAATTTCAATCAAATTATACTTAACAATATATATAAAGTGGATTGAAAATGATTTTATGTTTTGGTGAGCCTCAAATAAACATAGATAAAGGTCTATAGAGAATTTGTTTATTATTTTAATTTCAATCTCTAGCTTAAACGGTGATAATTAGACCAAATAAGATCTATATAATCTCAATAATATATAGTGGTAATCAATAATCTGAAACTAGAAAAGTATTCTTAATTATGGCATTCATTTATAATGGTTTCATTAATACTTGGGTTGTTCACAATGGTATTTAGTAATGAAAAGCTGACTTCTAAGATTAACTTGATAATATAATTTTTTTCATAATTATAATATTATAATCAATGCACACATGATAGTTTGATATGATAAATTCATGAATAATAAAATATGACTTTAAAAGTCCCAATTATATCTTGGGAAAGTTTAACAGTGGAATAGAAGCACATAAAATAAGTATTATCTTTACTTATTGAAATAAAAGTTTATGTAGATTAATAAATGAGAATAACATTTTATTTTTTACATAGATGAAAATGTGATATTGATTTCATTTGTAAGTGGGTGTTACATTTTAAGTTAAATTTAATGTCTTGTCAACTTGAATCTAACTTATGTAAAGGAAGACTTAATGAATAAGTTCTGTTATATCAAAATTATGGGTTATTACAGAATTAAGGTTGTTGATCAAAGTTTTATGGAAATGGGTATTTACTAATATTGGGTAAGGTTTATGAGTAAAGTCCTAAGGATACTAACAAGTTACTATTTTATGAGAAGCATGAGCAACATACTGGTATTGTGGAAAAAGTGAACATGCTATTGGATCATGAATAAGTGTTTTTCCATCTAAAGGAAAGATAAATGCTTGAAGACATAAATAAATAAAAATATATTCAAAAATATCAATGCCTCAGTGCAATCATAAAAGAAGAAAAATTGTTTCAAGGAGAAAAATTAAGATAAAATGTACAAGATGAGACTGAGTTTTTTAATTCTAAATTCAATTTTTTATGATGAATATGATAATATGTTAATTTATGAATATTTTTTAAATAAATAAAAAGTAATTTAGCCCTTATATAGGCTCAATAAAAGTTATTATAAAGTGAAATCACCCATTGAAGTTCTTAAGGAATTCAATATGCAATTAGATGAGGTGTCTAATTTGACACCCAATGAAGATGAAAATTAAGAAGAAGCTATAGTACAGGGTATAATGCCTTATGAAGAGGGAAATGAATGTACAAATAAATAAGTGGTAGAATACATAGTATAAGAGGAGATGATATGGTGGTATGAACTAATGCAGGAATCAAAGACAATAGACTTGATTAGAGATGACCAAGCCATCAGAGCAGCTGAGATGGAACTATCAAAAATTTTAAGTCAAGATGAAGATGAGTTGAAAATGGGATAAAAATATCTAAATAATATGATAATAAAATAAGGGAAAAATTTTCCTCAATTTATAAAATCTAATTTTATTTTTAGTTGTGTATGTGCAGGTAGCCAAAGATATACAAATGGTAAAGAACATGTGGTTGATAATATGGAGTTATATATGGTAGAATTAATAAATGAAGATAAAGAAGAGATTAAACCACTCAATCTCCTAAAAAATGAAGACAAACATAAGGAATAAGATAGTAAATATGAAGCTAGACAAATCATGGAAAAGAATTGGAAAAAGAAAAAGAAAGATAAATAATTGTATTAAGTAGGATCTCAAAAATTTTACCTCTTGGTAAG
>JARHVA010009976.1:147500-152500 GCA_037957365.1 Torreya grandis
TATATGCTTTTATCTTAGGAATGGTCATTAAGTAAAAGTGAAATATGACATATAATAATGTATATGTAATGTATGTTTGTAATATCTGTAATGGGAATATTATATGATAGTTTGGATTCCTCTAAAATCCTTTTGAGATAATATTTTTTAAATATGTATTTACACTTAAAAATAACAATTTAAATAATAAAATGTAATTGATTAATGGTTTACTTTAGAGTTTTAGATGTAAAATAATGGAATGTACATCCTCAAGGTGTTTTATCCTTGATTACAGAGATGACAAGGGTTTTTATCTTTGAAATCTGATTCTACAATTAAGGGCTTTCATCCTTAAAAGTACTATAAAATTTCTACTTGTACATTGTTATAAAATTGAATACATGATTGAATGAGTCTCTTCCTACCATTAACTGACTATTAATACCTACATAGCCTTCCATCAAAATATATGTTTCCTCCAAATGTCTTTTTGCAAGGGGTATGTCTTCCCAAGGGTGGCATCCATTGATACTTCCATTTAAATAATGTTATTTTATTACTTAATTAACTAAAAAATGACTTCATTATAGTGTGTTACTTCTCCTTTAATACTTAATAAATGTTGTTTAAAGTGCTCCTCTTTATGCGTTATTTCCTTAATGTTGTGATTTAAAATGATTTAATTTGGGATATTACAAACCTCCCTTTCTCAAATTTCTTATCCCTAAGCAATTATGAATGGGGATGTTCACATATTATTTATCCTACCCCATAAAATTGAGGCTTTTTCACATAGCCATAGGTATTACTTATTTAAAACATAGCTTGAGATGGAGGCATAGATCCTGATGTGATGCAATCACCTATAATAATATAATTCAAAGGAGTATGGGGTCTCTAGATAGAAATATGATGATTCGAACCATTTCCCATTTTATATATCCATGATCTATCAAAATTATTGCAATGTGATATGACATTTACACTTCCAAATTATAGTGTTGTCCCAACCTCATCTTGTAATCGAAAGGAAAGACAAATGTAGATATATGTTGTAGTGATTGAAATAATAATATTATCATGAATAGAATAATATTCATGTAATATATCCACTGGATTGACCATGCCAAGATCCAAACCATTTCCAAGATTAATCCCTTTGATAGATCCTGAAACCCACCTATAATTTTCCTTTACAACATACATTAAATTAAAATCCAATTAGACACAAAACAAATTCTCTTCTATCATTTCATGTTATCATATAAGGTAATATATAGATCCAAACCCTTAATTTCAATGATTTTATTCCATTATAATCACTTCCTTATTTCTTTGAAAAAAGTCAGGAACAATGAATTTCATCTTTTTTACCACCATAACAAGAATAGTTTCCTTCCTAGGTATATATGTTGTGAACATAAAGTATAACACTTTATTGTGACAAGTTAAAATAACTACTATTGATACTCAAATATATACATTTTCTTAGTTATATGCCATTCTTAATTCTTACACTCTTAAAACAAATCTTTTTCCCATATCCAACTATGATGAAGGCACAAAAGTTTGAATAAGAGTTTCCTTTCAAATCATCATTTTTAATCAAGAAAATTGTTTTCCCACAACCATAATATGTAAACTCATGCATATCATAGGCATCTATAATGAGTTATCAATCTAGAGATAGAAATACAATGTATGCTTTCTACTCATAAAGAGATGAATTAAGATAAATATGATCAAACATGGTTATTAGATAATTTTATATATATATTGATCCCCCCTTATAGTGATAACACCTAGTTATGGAATAAAATATTCACCAAATAGAAGTAAAAATTCAATACTAAAATTAGATGTGGTTGTTGCATCCAAACCACCAAGGATTTTAAATCAAACTTAACTCTCCAGTCCATTACTAGCATGGTCAGTTTAGGGATGGAAAACTCTATTAGTCCCAAAAAATCATTATGGAGTTCAATCCTCTCAACATTTATCTTTTATCCAATCATTGAGCACATATATGGTTTTGTACTCGGCCAAAGATCCAAGACTGACAATTTTAGAACTATGACATAAAGGTCTATTTCTAAAATTGAGGTTTCCATGTAAGCAACCCAAAGTCCTTGAAGATCCATGAAAGAAAGATGAGAATATTTATTAATTCCATGATATGAATTCATTGAATCATTTTGGATTTACATTATCACTAGTAATAGTGAATGGGATAAATTATCATGGATTCTTTCCTATTCTTTATGAAGTACAGTGCTTTGATTTAGTTCAGCTTGTGCACAAGGTCTCCCCACATTTTTTATACATTATTCCCCTTATGTAATTTCTCTTAAAATAGAAGGAAGGTTTTTTTATTTATATATATTTGAAGAAACAAATACTATTATAACCATGTACACTTTATTAGACATTATTCCATGTAACAAGTCAACTTGTATGTTAACAACCACCTCTATAACCTTTCTAAAAACATCCTAAAATAATTGACATATTTTAATATACAATGTATATGCTTACAATATCATAAATTTACCCATTTTACCATCAATCCCAATAACCATATGGATTCTTAATATCTCACCTCGAATTACATCAAGATGTACAATGTATGGGTCTCTATCCCTATGACTATGACATTCAAAAAAAATTGAAAATTGAGGATGACCTAGATCAATTTTTATGAAATATTTACTCATGGAATTTCATGGTATTAAAATAATAAGGGTCTAAAATGACACATATAATTTCACTACATGAGACCCTTTCATTTCAAACTGTTGAAGAAGTCATTCAACTCCAACTGTATCTATAACTTGACTTGCTTGTTGAGCTTATGGAGTTACCAATCCCATGAAATAAGATGTTACCTCCTGAATGAACATAAGAATTATAAATTAAAACACATATTTCTCTTCCTCTTTATCTTATCCTAGTGATAAATCATTATTAGAAAGATAATATTTGGGATTCATGATTGGGGTTCTAAAGTCACATGAATAATCCCTTGGGGTAACATATAAATAGATAAAGTTAATTGTTAAGATATAATATCTATCATAAGAGCTACTAAAATATAACAATGCATCTTTAAAATAATATCCTTCATCTAAAATTTGTGTTGCTAATGTTGGGTAACATTTATTTGTACCATCAAGAGGTAATAGTGAAGGTCCAACTTGAGAGTAAGATTTAGTTTCTTTCTCCTTATATTTTTAGCTTCCTTGGGCCTTTTAAGTACCTTTTTAGGGTTTGATTCAAATGCATATATTTTTTTATTTTTCTCCACATGATATTTTATCATATTTATATATTGTTCATTTGTTATTACATAGTCTAGGGGCCTTTCAAAATTACTATCATTTTTCCTACATATGTTATTAGTGTACTTCAATTTTAAGGTGGCTAATATACTTCAAACTACTCCTTCCTTTTTATAGTCAAAGATAAATCTGATTCTGATGGTTTCCTACCAATAGCCTTTATGTCAACACCTTCTCTTTCATTTTTGTTATTACCTTGGATCTTTTTCTTTTTTGTTTTCCTTTCTTCTAATACCTCTTGAACCCCTTCGATAGGACGTATGGAATCATCTTCTAGTTCATATTTTTTATGGATGGATGTGTGCAATTTGTCTCTGATTCATATCCTTCACTCACTATTATATTGTCTAATAATACATCTAAAATCTCTCCAAGCTCAACATGTAAACTTCCTATTTCTCTAAGATAACTAGGAGATTCTAAAACCAAAGGTGCACATGTAGTGTCTTGTTTGTTATCCATAATACTATTAAAAGTCACTTAAGTATCCTTTAATATGTGAGGTATATTTAATGACTTTATGGATTTTATGGTATTAAGTTTATCTTCCTCATAGTTCCCTATTCTATTTCATGACTCACTCAACTCAATAAAGTTTGAAAAAGAGATTTCTTTTTGAATCTCTACTAAAATAGCTTTGTATTGATCAATATTATCCATAATATTCTTGTGTATTGATCTCATGGTTCATAGGTTGTCAATAAAAAAACTCTAATACCAATCTAATATTCCTAATGGGAATATTACATGATAATTTGGGTTCCTCAAAATTCCTTTTGAGACAATGTTTTATAAATATATATTTGCACTCAAAAATAATAATTTAAATAATAAAATGTAATTGATTATTGGTTTACTTCAGAATTTTAGATTTAAAATAATGGAATGTAAATCCTCAAGGTGTTTCATCCTTAATTAGGATACGACAAGGGTTTTCATCTTTGAAATCTGATTCTAAAATTAAGGGGTTTCATCCTTAAAAGTAATGTAAACCTGATTTATTTACATGGTTATAAAATTAAATACATGATTGAATGATTATCTTATTATCACTTTCTGATTATTAATACCTACATATCCTTTCGTCAAAAGATATGTCTTTTACCAAGGGGTGTGTCTTCCCAAGTATGGCATCCCTTGATATTTTTGTTTAGAATGTTATTTTATTACTTAATTAACTAAACATTGAATTATTTATATTTTGGTTCTCATCCTTTAATAATTAATAAATGTTGTTTGTGATGCTCCTATTTATGGTAAATTTAATTAATTTTGTGAATTCCAGTGATTTAATTTGGGATGTGACAATGTCCTACATCAAAATCAAATACCTCATGAAATACATGTGTGTATAAAAAATAATACGTCATCTAATAACATACATGAACAAAAGTAAAGTATAATATTTATGTCATGATTAGGTCCCATTAACTTTTTTAATATTTTAATTGATTTTATATATTTTCAATCTTTGATTATTATTTTTTTAGAAATATTTTGGAAAAATTAAACTAGCTTATGATCCCATCAACAGAAGGATCATAGTGTATGCATAAATCAAAGGGTTGAACTTGATTTTTCAGAGATAGGTAATGCTATATGTAGATGTATCTAAATTTTAAAAATCATAAAATTCCATATCATAACCATAAGAATCACTAAATATAGAATCTTTTACCA
>JARHVA010009976.1:157500-177500 GCA_037957365.1 Torreya grandis
AAAGTAAAGATAAGAATAGGGAAGATATAAAGAGACTTAAAGGAGGTTATAATGATAGTAGTTAAGGTAAAAAATAATTATACAAAAATATATAACAAAGTACCATGAGCTGACCTCACCCATTTCTTATTACACTCCTTAATATATGCATTTAGTGAGATTGATGTGTTGACAAGTCCTATATGATCAAACATAATTAAAGTGATAAATTTATAAAATTCCATTTTTTATACATATTCCCCACCCAAATCTCATCATATCTCACAATAGTGTAACATGGGATGGTGATTTGATAATTATACATAAAAATACAAAATTATACCAAAATGTATAAATATGAGAAATATCTTACCCTATTCTATTGGCATATTGTACCTAATAGACATTGGATCTACGATGATGAAAACTATAGAGTTTGATATTTGACTATGATAAGAAATAAGATCACCTATTTCGGTGTGATATGGATTTAATCAATATATTTTTCCTATTTTTAAAGATAATATGGATTTTGATTCTTTTGGAGTTTTATATATTCCTTGTCAATATGGATTTGAAATACCAACCATGGGTAATAAATATGACTAACACAACATATCTTACACTTACCTACTAAAGAGGATAACTTAGATACTATGATACTTATATACTCATAGAATTACAGTTAAGAAAATAGTGTAATATCAAAATTGACCTTGGCAAGCCCAAAAATAGGGTTCAAAATAGGAAAGATAGAAGTGATCATATTATAATTAGAGTATAATTAACATTAAAAAGTGTATAAATAATGATGATAAAATGAAAAAATGAGGATAATTATTCATAATAGAGGGCATGTGGATGAGAGACATATGAAAAGACTTCAAAAGTTTTACCAAAAAAATATAACTAACTTTAAATGATAAAACACCACCCTCAATCATTACCTTATATTTCTAAGAATACAGTTAGATAAGGATTGTAGTAAAATTAGTATATAAAGTAGATGGGTGTTTGTAAGGAGGGTCCATTGTATTCTCCAAGGTCATACCATGCATCTCAAAAATTGCAAAAACTAAGAGTTATAAGGGAAGTAATTTATAAAACGAAATGAGTAAGTGTAACTAAACATGAAAATAATAAAGATGTAAATCTATGAGGAGGTCCTTGTTGATTCCCTAGGTCTTACCACATAAATCATGAACTAAAAATATAATAGGAGTAAACATGAAAAAATACCTAAGGGTCAATACTAGGTATTAGGGATTCTAAGAAAAGACCCATATGTATAGATAAATAAAATCAAACCTAAAAAAAGGTTAGAAAAAATCTACAATAAATTATTACCATGATACAATAAAATTTAACTTTGTATAAGAGATAAATTATGTGCAAGAAATGAAACTAGAAAGCACAACACAAGGTTGGATCTTTGAAAAATTCTTGAATTTGGATTTTTTAATGATTGTGTAATGTGGAAGAAGACCATGATTTTATGTAAGGATGCACATTGTATATTTTCCCCAAAGTTTAAATCTAGAAAATGGTGGGAAAGGTAAAATTACATAAATATGAAGTGAAGTGAGTATGGTCGTCAAAATATTTTCCAAAATATGATGTAGATTCAAGTAGAATAGGATTATTATTGATATAAATGTTAGGATTGACATATATATTACATTTAATGTCTCATTATGTATAAAATTTTATTAAAACAATAAATTTAATAACTAGGGTAGTTTTTGTATCTTTGGGAGGTAGTTTGAATTTTTTATTTTTGGTATCAACTTGAATGATACAATATATTTTGGTAGAACTAGTTTTAACTATATTAGGATGGATGATACATTATGGTGTTTCTGGAATGTTTTGAAATGTGTTAGCCTAGATGATACAGTTGTATGAAATAGAGATTGGTTTATCAACATATATAAGTTTATCCATAAGTGATTTTAAGACTATATTAACACGTGTTATGTGATGGATGATACAATTGGATCTTATATAAATCATTTGAAAATTATATCAACACATTCTATGCCATGGTTGATTTAGTAATCTATAATCTAAAGTAGATTTATAACTATGACAACACATTTTAGTGCCTAGTTGATGTAATTATTTTTAAGATGAGTAAAATTTATAACCATATTGACACATTTTGGTGCATGGCTAATGTATTTTTTGTTGAAATAGGAATATTTTTTAGAACTATATTGGCATATTTTGGGTTAAGGAAAATTTAGATATTTTTAGGTATAAAATGATTTATAATTGTATTGAGATTGTAGATATATTTAGGATGATTTTAGTTTGGTATAAATATATCAACATGGATAATAAAGTTTAAATAAAGTGGTTGTGTATATTGTGATGATTTGGAGTATGTTAAAACTGAAATTATATATATATATATATATATATATATATATATATATATATATAATATGTTTTAATAGTCATATAATATTTAGGATAATAATAAACATGACCAATTATGAATTTTTTTTAGGTATGTAATTTATGTGGTGTTGAGGTCAACATACCCCCATTTCTAAAAATGGGGACCCTTATTTCAAATTGTGCAAATTTGTACCTTAAATTGAAAATTCAACTTGATTAGGAACTAGCATTAAATATCTTGTGTTGAGCTAGTTCACATGGGTATGTTAACACATAATCTTCATTTGATTTAATCTTATTTACTAACATTGGATCTCTATGTTTCAGGTGGTAAGATTAATGGAATCCATCCCAAATGGACAATGTTTGATCTTTATGATTTAATGCTAATTTGACTCTTTACTTTAAATAACCTTTGGTCTTTAATTAATTAATTGAATCCATGTCTAAATCATGTAAAACCTTAGTCTCAAAATGTTTTATCCTAGGTATTTTAATGTAGGATTCAAATTCACGTAGGTCATTTTATTTAAATTTTCATGGGAAGCACATTATTATAGACTTCATTTAAACTTTAACCTAGGTCTTAGTCATATCTATTAATACAACTCTGACCTTAGTCTAAAATATTTATACTAAGTCCTTTATGTCTTAGGGTTCACAGGATCAATTAATTACCGTGGCTCTTTTATTATATTTTAAAACCTTAATCTAAATTTTTATCCTAAGTCTTAAATTGTATTTATTAATACAACTAAAACATTAGGCTAAAAAATTATCCTAAGTTATTTATAGTCTCTAAATAATTTTATCTTTTATTTTATGCCCATATAAATGGACAAACCTGAAGGTGATAGGTGGCAAGATCATAGGGGCTTTAAAAGAGATCAATTACCTATGGGAAAGGAGTGTAAGTTAGTAAGTCAAGCATTAGATCAATGGTGTGTATTAACTCAAGCACCAAAGATCTAGTGGAGAGTGAGGGTTTGAAATGCGAAAGGGTTTTAAGATTAGCATCAAGGTGACAAGTGTCATCATATAGGTAGGAAGATTGAATATCCAATGGAGAGCGTATGTTCAAAATTAAAGATCCTCGAGACAAGTGAGGATTTTCCAAGTGGAATGATCTTGGATCTCAATGTAAAGATCCTATAGAGCACATTAACTCAAGAAAACAAGATCTGATGGACCACATCAACTTGAAAAAGGATGATCTAATGACAAAATGTAAGGGTTGGTAATTCAAAGGAGCTCAGAGCAAGTGAAAGGCTCTTATGTGACATGATAGCTCCCAAATGATGAAAAGAGCTCAGATCTCATGAGATTGTACCATGTGGAATAATCTTGTGATATCAAAGATGAATATCAATGGATCATGATGAAATATAATGCTAATAGACTCCAAAATAGATCAATGATGTAAAATTAATTTGACTTCAAAAAGCACAAAGTAAGGACACATGCCTAAAGGAAATAATGGTCATGTTTTTAATCAAATGGACAACCTGGCATGGACATTTCCACATTGACATGACACATTGGATTCTTGAACTAGTGAAGATCAAGAATGTGAATCAAGTGTCTTAGACTTAATCTAGTTAGTGATTATGAAAATGAAGACATGGCAATAAAATAAGAGAAGGTTGTAGTTATAAAGGCATCTTAAAGGTCAATTAAGTTAACAAGTATATTATTTTGAGTTAAAGACCCTATAAATCCTTTCAAATGAATATTATATTCTATAAAGTCATGGGAACATGTAACACATAACTTTGTTAGGTTACTAATAGTTAAATAGGGTCATGAGTTATATTAGCATTGGTAAAGGGATACTTATCTATGACACTTATCCATTTGTATGTTGATAGGAATTGACTAACATACCTCATGAATTTTCTATATAAAGATGTAATGTCTATTGTAAGAGGGATGGATCTATTATATCCAAAATTACTTTGTAAACTTGGAGAAAGTAGTAAAAGAAAGGAATTTTATAAATTTTATGCACTATTTATTTGTGTGTTTTCTATCATGGTTTCTTCATCAATTATTTGGTTTGATATTTAGATTTGAACCATTTTTTATGGATTTTGGATGTGCATATGTCAACACAAAGTTGTTACTTTGTACTTATTTTAGGTTGATTGGAGGATTTTAGGTTTATTTTGTTCTCTTGCTTTTCTTGAAGATGTGTATAAGTTATTTTCTTTTGAAAGTAAACCATTATAGTGAACCTAATTTATTATTTGCATTACCCTTCCTTAAACATTTGCCTGATATACAGTAGGATCTATGCCTATATAATTTCATGATATATATTGTTTTAGTTAATGTCTTGATGAAATTTAAGCTATGTCATAATATCTAGATTAAAGATCATAAACACCTTCTTTCCTCCTTACCCTCCCTTTTAATCTTTTTTGACTAGATTACTATAGTTTAGCTTGTCATTGTAAATATTATTTATAGATTAGGGTTAGTATTTAAGGTTTGGGCATCATTCATTAGATTTAGTTTATATTACTTTCATATTCACAATTGAACATGGTTTCTCTAAAAAACTATTTACATGTTTAATTTGTGAATCAATTATTTAGCTTGGCTGCTACTTCACCACAGATCTCAAAAAGATCACAACCAAAAACTCATGCAATGGATTATTTGAATCCAAAAATGAGAAGTGTTTCTTAAACACTATATGAACATATTGATACATCTAGATGCCTCAATAGGGAAAAATTTGTGATAGAAGGAGGTCATTCATCTAAACCTTTATGAATTTGTAGTATCTTTACTAAGTTTATTGAATTTTTTTCAAAGATTAGTTGATCCTTTTCATATTTTTGTTGTTCTTAGCTCAATTGTGTAAAGATCAATGATATTCATGGTTTCAAACTAGTTTTTAGGCTTATTTAGCTAAAGATATTTATTATTTAAAGATATATATGAATTCTTTTTGCAAATATTTAAATATCGATTTGTCTTTGCAAAGATTTGGTTTATATGTTGTATTGTGAACAAGATTTGGAGATGGAATTGCCAAAAGTAAAATATTAGTCAAGGTATGGTGTGGTTAAATGGATATTATATCAATGTGCCTAATCAAGTACATGATTTTCATCAAAATCCTGAATGGTGTTTGCCTGATTTTAATCCTACTAGTGTTGTGACTATTGAGGAACACATCAAGTGCTTTAAAGATACCTTAGTATTGATAAATGTTGTTCATGAAGATGTTGCCTATAGATTGTTTCCTTTTACTCTTAGAGATGAGGCATATGATTTGTTTTTTAACCTTCTTAAATATTTAATTATTATATAGAATGAATTCAATAATTATTTCATCGATCAATTTGGAAATGCCATCAATCCATATGTAGTTTATCAATAATTCATTACTGTGAATAAGGATTCAAATGAAACCATTAAAGATTTTAATGATAGATTTCAAAATATGTTGAATAGAACTATAGATCCTTATGGACTTGTTGAGATTTTATATTTAGAGATTTATAAAGATGATTTAGATCCATTAACTTCTATGTTTTTTAAAATATCTCTTAGAGTCATTAATAAATTAGCTTTAGCCTATACTGAAGATGTGGTAATTAATGACCAAATATAACCCCAGGGTCAAATGACATATACCATATATCAATCATAATTTGGCCATGATGAATGTCATGTTTGATGTTAATTATAGGATTATTAATTTAAATCAAATTCTAGTTTTAAACCAATTACCTTTGAGTCAAGCTCATCCTATTCAAAATTAGGATTCCTAAATAACATTGCAAGTGGATCTCATCCACATGGTCAAAGAGATATGGTGCTAACAATTGAAATTAGTCCTCAAGATCATAATTTATAGGTAGCTAAGAGTGAAAATAACTCCATATTAAAAATGGTTCACTGAACATTTTTTTTTCTTAAGAAACAAAATAAATACGTAACAATGGGAAAGGTTCTAATAGAAATGATTTTGTTCAAGGGTTCAAAAAACCCACATCTAGGTTTCAAAATAGAAAAAAAATATAAAAATGAGCTATCTACAATTATGAAGGTGACTAACATAAAAATTTGTGATGTGACTTTGGCTAATTATTGCAAGGTTCATAATAATGTTACATGGTCATCTAGTTCTTCTGAGACATCTACATCTTCTAAAACAACTCTTATGGTAGAGACTTATGATTTGCCACTTGAAGATGAAGATGAATTTGAATATGCTTCATAGGAGGGATCTGCTATAACAATCATGGATGAAGATACTATCCTTTGTGAAGTAATAGAAGAAGTTTTAGTTAAGATGAATGGAGTTATTGAAGATGTCATTGAAGTACTTACAAGAAAAGAAGATGAAGATGAAGCAAATGTAGCAGATCAAGAACATTCATATGATTCCATCAAAAGGTCAAAAATATGTGATCAACATGTTTCAAATGGTAATATTCCAAATAAATCTCATGTCCTTTCTATTTATCATGATGAAGAAACCTTTCGGGATGACTTGGAGAGTTTTTATGTAAGGATTGATAGTCCATTCCCACTTCATGTGGATATTGAGGAATGTATTATATAAAGTACTATTGTATCTATTCTTAAATAAGGAAATGAAATTCTAGAGATCCAAAAGCAATTTGAGTTGGAGCCTAATGAAGACATCAATCCTAGTATACCAACTGAGTTCACAATATAACCATGGAAGGAGAATGAGACAAGACATGATCAGTCTTTTAATGAAGTAAAGATAGATTTCCTAATGCAAAAGATAAGAATTTGGGAAGAATATGATTATATATTGGATCCATATATTCAATCCATGCAATTGAGAATGGATATGGGAATCCAATATACATCATCTAGAAGACACAAGCATACAAGTGCTCATATCTACAAGAAGAGGACATTGAATGGAAGCAATCATGTTTCAAGGTTTTGTAATAGACTAAATAAATTTCCATTTGGACTTTGAGGTAATTTATTTGTGAAGTTAGTGTAGGTATTTAGATTAGTTTCTTTTCTATTTATTTCCTTTCCACCACTTGTTTGTAAATAGTGTTTGTATATATTTTTTTCTTGTTGTTTATTTATTTTGTGTTTGATTTTTTCCTTTGCTTTGTTCCCTAATTTTAATAAGTCTTTTCCAAGATATTTTTTAGGATAAAAATTCACCTAAATGATCAAAGATATTCTCAAATCAAGAATACATGTATGAATTTTAAGCATTGGATGATCATGGATTTCATAAATTTGAACTTGAAGTTATGATTTGAAGAAATTGGTAAAGATAAATATCTAAGATAATTGTTCCTTAAAGTCTTAAAGCTTTTTCTAATCTAAATTTGATTTTAATAAGGATTTCATATGTTGGGTGAAATTTTGAATTATTTAAACACATTCATGTTTGTACTTAATAAACATTATTTCTTGGGACAAAGTTCGAAACCAAGGATGATTGCCTAAAGATCAAACACTTAAACAAATCCCAAAACCTAGATAACCTAGTTCCCAACCTTTGATATAAAGTTAAAATGACTTGAAAAACACAAAAAATATGAAAATTATTGCCAAATTCAAGATGTTTCTAAGCAAAGGTGATTTTGGTAAACTCCACAAAGATTATGGACACGTAGTTGATAGTGGAATAAAGCCTTGAATGGATCTAAAGGCATCTATATTGGGGTTATAAACACCTAAATGGTATTATATCAATGCCCAATCCTTTCCTAAGCTAAATCATGACCTTTAATACACATCCAAATATGCTATAAGATATTGTTAATGGTCAAGGTCATGAATTTAGAATTTATTCCCTAAATCCCATGGCAAACAGTAAATGGAATCAAAACACACACATAATGTGACTAAGTTTTGATGTTTGAGACTAATTATGAAATTTTAAGTCTTATTTTAATCATGAGTTGATCTTAATAGTCATACTTCATCAAGTGTAATAAATATTTTGGTTATTAGTCTGAACAAAGAGTATCTAAATTCTAACATATTACTATGTTTCCCCCAAAAGTCACTATTTGTTGAGGTCAACATACCCCTCTTTCTTAAAATGGGGACCCTTATTTCAAATTGTGAAAATTTTAACCTTAAATTGAAAATTCAACTTGATCAAGAACCAATATTAACTATCTTGTGTTGATCTAGTTTACATGGGTATGTTAACACATAGTCTTCATTTGAATTTGATATTATTTACTAATATTGGATCTCTGTGTTCTAGGTGGTAGGATTAATGGAGTCCATTCAAAATGGATAATGTGTGATTTTCATGATTTAATTCTAATTTGACTCTTTACTTTGAATAACCTTTGGTCTTTGATTAGTTAATTGAATCTATGTCTAAATAATGTAAAACCTTAGTCTAAAAGTGTTTTAGCCTAGGTATTTTAAAATAAGATTCAAATTCATGTGGGTCATTTTATTTAAATTTGTGTGGGAATCACTTTATTATAAACTTCATTTAAACTTTATCCTAAGTCCTAGTCACATTTATTAATACAACTCCGACCTTATTCTAAAATATTTATACCAAGTCCTTTTATGTGTTGGGGTTCATAGGATCAATTAAATATAGGTGCTATTTTATTATATTTTAAAAGCTTAATTCAAAGTTTTATCCTAAGTCTTAAAATGTATTTATTAATAAAAATAAAAGATTAGGATAAAACTTTATCCTAAGTTATTTATAGTCTCCAAACACTTATGTATTTTATTATATGCCCTTAGAAATGGACAAACCTAAAGGTGATAGGTGGTGAGATCATAGGGACTTGAAAGAGATCAATGACCTATGGTAAATGAGTGTAAGTTAATAAGTCAAATTAATATGAAAATTAATATATGGAAATAGACAAGAGAGAGTTGAAGTTACATAGGCATCTCAAAGGTCAATTAAGTTTACACAGTATATTATTTTGAGTTAAATACCCTATAAATCCTTTCAATGGAATATTATATTTTGTAAATGAATGGGCAACATGTAATGCATAGTTATGTTAGGTTAGTGATAGTTAAATAGGGTCATGAATTTTATTAGCATTGGTAAAGGGATACTTTTCTATGACACTTGTCTAGTTGCATGTTGATAGGAAATGACTGACATACCTCATAAATCATATATATATATATATATATATATATATATATATATATATATAAAGAGGTATTGTCCATTTTAAAGGGGGGAGTTCTTAAAGATAAAATTACTTTGTAAATTTGTAGCAAGGATTACAAGCAAGGAATTATACAAAGTTTGACCACTATTTGTCTCTGTGTTTGCTATCATGGTTACTTCCTCAATTATTTAGTTTGATATTTAGATTTGAATTATTTTTTATGGATTTTGGATGTGCATATGTTAATGCAATTTTTTTAATTTATGCTTATTCTAGGTTGGTTATAGGATTTTGGGTTCATTTAGTTCTCTTTATTTTATTAAAGATGTGTATAATCTATTTTCCTATGAAATTAAACCATTACAATGAACCTAATTTGTCATTTGCATTACCCTTCCTTAGACATTTTCCTAATATACATTAAGATCTATGCCTATGCAATTTTATGCTATATACTTGTTTAGTTCATGTCTTGATGAAATTTAAGCTATGCCATAATATATGTATTAAAGATCATAAACACCTTCTTTCTACCTTAACCTCCCTTTTAATCCTTTTTGGCTAGATCATTATATTTTAACTTGTCATTGTAAATATTCTTCCTAGATTAGGGCTACAATTTAGGGTTTGGGCATCATTAATTGGATTTATTTTAGACTAATTTCATATTAACAAAGTTTTACGACCATGGTTGCTCCAAAAAACCATTTACATGTTTAATTTGTGAATCAATCATTTAGCTTAGCTATTATTCCACCACAGATCTCAAGAAGATCATAGCCAACAACTCATGCAATGAATTCTTTGAATCTATAAATGAGAAGTGTTTACTAAACACTATATGAAATTTATAATACATCTAGGTGAATTAACATATGGTATTTTTGTTAATTTGACCTAATAGGTTGGGAATTGATGAATGCTACAACACATTTCATATTTTTCATGTTAATAAAGTTTTACTCATCATTGAAAGAGTGAGGGTTAACTTTGGTTTCATAAAAAATAGTGTATGATTTTTTATTTGAAGGATTTAGAGGTTAATTTGTGTTTAATTATGAAGGGATATTTTCATTTTATTAGTGTTATTAGGATTTTAAACATGTGTATATTAATTATAACACTCTTATATTATAGTTTCATAGATGAAGAGTGAAATAAAAAAGAAGGTAAAATAGAATATTGTAAGATCATGACATCTTCATGATAATGACCTTCTGTAGCATTTTAGAAACAAAACTTATTGGGATTATACCATTAAGTGGGAGGCTTGAAAGATTTAAATATCATGTTCTAATAAGGTGGTAGTTTTTTATTGAGTTATTAGAGAATCAAGGTAGGGTGGGAATGAATTTTTTTTCTTTTATTTGGCACTCACAAATCATATTATAGTGGAGGTTTTCCTTGAGATGTATCAACATTAATTACATGGCTTAATTTTATAAAAGATCCCCTATTAGCATTTTGAGATTTTTTGAGTTAGATCATAAGTAAATCTTGTCTTTTGTCTTGATGAAAGGACTCTTATAAATCTTAGGACAGAAGGACATAACTATTTATTGAAGAGGGACATTAAGAGTGATAAAAAAGAGTTTGAAGATATTTTTGTCTTTTATGTTGTGGTTTTCTGTATACACCACTGATTTCCATTGCTTGATGAAATAATTGGAAGATACCTTAGGCAATTGGTTAGTGTTAATGAATTTTATAAGGCTAATTTCAAAAAGTTTATTATGATAGAATGCCTTAAATAGAGCATTGAATAAATTTTGCTTTAGTTTATTAGAATGAATTAGGAGTTTATTATATCATTCTAATACACCTTTGACTAAGTTTTTGGATATAAAATTAATATTTTCATAAGTGTTATCTTAAACCAATTCCTTATACAAGTTATCAAAGGTTCTAATATGTAAGGTAATATTGGTGGTTCCATCATATCCAATGTTTAGAGAAATAGTTAAAATATCCATATACAAAATGAAAGGAGATAGATGTTCATTTTGATGATTATGGAGCATTTTATTTTGTATTGGAGGTTGGGAATAAGCTTTACATTAACATATATAATAGGAGGATAAATTTAATTATGTTTTAGTTGAATTGAAAAAAATTAAGAACCTAATTAGCCATTTTTAAAACTTGTTTTGGTATTTGAACTATTTGATTATTTTTGGAAGATAACATAAGGGTAATTTGTTTAGCCACTTGTGAAAGGACACAAGAACTATTGATAGGAAAAATATGATTTGAAATTATAGGATAACTAAGAGGAATACTACTAGGGGGAGGATACCTAACATTTTTGTTAACATGATGACCATTTTTTGGTATCCCATCTACCATAGTAGATGGATCAATATCACAAAGACTCACAATATTATTTTGGTATAATTGATTTTAGAATGATTTTTTTAATTAACTGATTAGGATATATTATGTCTATAACAAGGCTTATTTGAACCATGTTACACTCAAATTGATAAAAGCTACACCATAAGGAGTTTGAATCAATTTTTTGAATGAAAGGAATGAGAGAGAAGCCCATGTAAAATATGAATGGTTGACACTCATTAATAATATCCTCAAATGAGACATTATAATGATAGAATAAAGGAAAAGATATAAATCTAGGAAACATGAAGACAATCCAATAAATGGTATGAATCATGTTAGGTTTACCAGAATGTACGTATGATCGAGTAAAACCAATATTAAAATCTTCTTTCTCTTTATATACTAGGATAAAAATAAGAGATTAGAAAACATATCTTGTGTATACCTAGATGGTATAACAATTTCACTCTATGTGGTTGTATATCTAGTAGAGGGTAATACAAACTCTATGTCTAGGGTATAATATATAAAATCTTGTGCCTAAGATATGAGATATGGTTTTAATTAGATTTAAATGTAAATACATGATATATAAATGGTAACAAAGGGGTATCAAGGATATAATAAATAAACCACATGCAAGGATATAAAAAACATGGGTAACCTACATCCAATATATAAATAATGATAAAATAACAAGAATTAAAGTGGTGTAATGGTAAAATGTAACTATAATGTATGTAGCTTAAAGTGTTGATCTAAAACTAAGCAACCTATATGATAATATATTATTAGGTATAAGTAGAACTTAAGAATGGAAAAAACATACATAATACTATAACAATAAGCAAAGTAGATCAATATACTTAATAAATAAATAAAAGATAATATATATATATATATATATATATATATATATATATATATATATATATATATATATATATATATATATACATCTTTGGGTTTTATTTTTGGTGCATCAATCTATCCCTTGTCTCTAGTAGCACTTTTCGAGAGATGTTGTAGGATGAATATATCAAACAGAAATAAGAATACATATATGTACTTAGTTGGGGGATATAAATACTATTGGTTACCTCCTTAGTTAAAATAATCCTATTGATCTTTAAATATATTGAGAAATAATGGACATCTAATAATTATAATTTATCCTATAACTATTGAATTTACTACTTTAGGTAAGAAGTGTGAACACAAGCATATAATTAGTGTCATGTGCTTTGAGTGGTATTTATGTCCCATATATATGGATACAAACAAATAAAACACTTTAAACTATAATATGACAATATCATTCATGCCAATATAGTGGAATGAGATGTCAACTAACTTAAAACTATATCAACTAGACTTATATTATTAGAAAGACAAGGATAGAATTAAAACTATATCATCCAAAATCATATAGTACATATATAAATACATAGGAAATAGATTGTATCATCTATATTGATACAATAAGAACAATGGTGGATATCATAACTAGGAATTAAAAGATGGATAAGGAATATATAAACAGACTTAGAGTAGGTTATATTAATAGTAGTGAAGATATAACATGATAATATGCAAAGATATCTAAAAATTTACCATGAGCCAACCCCTCTCCTCTCCTTGCTCTAGCTAGGTTGTGTGCTTAGGGATACTGATAATTTAATGAGTCATATAGGATAAAATTTTAGTACAGTGATAAATATGAAAAATATCAGGTTTTATAAGAATTCATATAACTTCAAAAATTTAAATTAAATATTTGGATTCAATACATGCATCTTATGAAATGAATATTTTCAACACCTTAGCTCACTATCATTATTTTTATTTAAATATGTTTTAAATACACCTAGTGACCCTCTTGATATTTTTAATACATATTCATAGTTCTAATATATGATACATCTTTAATTTGAAAATTAGTTATTTGAAGTGCATAATATTTTATTCCTCTTCTTATGTGGTGAATATTTCATTGAATGACTTAGGTTTTTTTTATTACTATATGACACCTTTTACACTTATTATATTGCAATACTCAATTAAAATTTTATACCTAGTACACACACACACACACACACACACACACACACACACACACACACACACACACACACACACACACACACACACACACACACACACACACACACACACACACACACACACACACACACACACACACACACACACACACACACACACACACACACACACACACACACACACATACACTATTCATTTTTATCTTTATAGCTTCATTGATTTAGATTTAGGGTACCATGGGTTTTCATAACATAGAACTACATAAGTGACTTAACTATATGAAAATAAATAAGTATTTATAAAATTAAAAAACAAATATATATATATATATATATATATATATATATATATATATATATCATGTTTAATTTCCTATACTAGAAGATTTATATTTCCATTATTTCCACATGTGCTTCTCAAAATATCTTTGAATTGTTGAGATGTAGGATATCTAGGTTACATATGGTTATGGACAAATTTATGCATCAAAGGGGGAATACTAAAGTGGTTATACATGGTAAAATAGTTATGGATTCTCCATTTTACTATATATATACACTTTATAGATATTAAACTTATATTTTTTCCCTTACATAGAGTTTACATATTTTAAGTGATTACATGAATATTATCAATGAATTTAATGTATATTACTTATTACATGGATTATACCACATTAATTTTTTGATAAATGAATATAAATAGGTATTATACCATCAATACTACTATGAATATGATTTGTACATCATTACTATACCTAAACTATTTAGGTTTTTTTAAACATCTTTCCTTGTTACTAATTCAAATATTTTTTATATCATAAATACTACTATGAAAATGATTTATACACTATTGCTATACCTATCCTATTTAGGTCATATTTTTTTACATCTTTCCTTGTTACTAGTAAAAATAGTTTTGACACATATCTCTTGGATCTTATCTATTAGGCCACACTATTTGAACCTACCACTTTTATAAAATAATATACATATATTTCCAATTAGGGGAAACCTAAAATTATTTTATGACACTAAATTTATATTGAGTATCAAAATATGGTACATGAAATACATCTCTATTGCACCCATAAGGAACATTTCATATCATACTACTATTATTTAGACTATTTTGAGTCTATCTAAATTCATAGATCAATAATTCATATATATGCCTAAATTACCATTTAAATATTAATTTATTTAAAAATATTGATAAATATTTATAAGGCTATATCTTACACATTAGCATACATGACATATATGTTTATAAATGGGATCATTGTATGCAGCAACGTGATTTATTGATCAGATTATTACATATATCAGCCTATTATGGCATCATAAACAACACACATTTATAGACAAAAATATACACTTTTTTCATATTTGAATATCATACTCACACTCTCTCACATATGATATTTATTGACAAATCCTACATATGGAGATATAAAAACTTTGTGTCCTAGGATATTACAATGATTATACACTAATGAACCTGAAAACTATTAAGAACAAGAAAATTACCAATAGGGCAAGATATATAAAAAATAAGCATAATTGAATCATATTTATTTCTTGAAATAATTATAAACCCAAACCATGGTTAAATAAATCCTCAACGCATAATTTAGAGTTGACATGTAAAAATTTAAAAAATATAAAAAGCTAAAAAAAAAGTCTATTTTTAGCAGTCACTATTTATAATAAGTTTTGCATGTAAGTGAACACATCTCTAAAAATTTATTGAAATAAAATAAATACTAAAATTATCCTATGGAATAAAATTCAACTAAATTTGAATTTCAATTATAAAAATATACAATTTCTAAAAATAGAAAATTCTCCAAAAAATCATTAAACATTAATTTTAGACACTCAGATGATCATGTTTGGCCTCTAAAAAATATCAAAATCAAATCTAAGAGGATAGATCAGATTAGGTAAGAATAAAAATTTTCAATATGGTCATTTTGGTTCATGAAAGATCTCAAAAATAATTATGAGTCAAAAGTTATGGCCTCTTGAAGGTTAGCATATTTTTTCTACATCATTCTCCTCTAGTTGAAACTAACTCAACTCTCGTGAGTTGCCCTGATTGTACTATTTCCATTTTTCCTTTTAAATATTATTTAGATCCCATTATATAATCTATTTTTTTTCTTCTTGTTGCAATCCTTCCCACTGCACCAAATACCTGTTATAATTCCATTGCCTTGTGCTCCTTATCTTCATATCCAAAACCTGCACTATGTTTTCTTTCTTCTTTAAAACTTGTTGCTCCCAATTTACTTCTTCATGATCATCATATTCACCATCATATCCATATTATTCATATAAATCTAAAACATTAAATACTAGAGATATATCAAAACTATGTGGTAAACTTACCTCATAGGCATTATCATTGATTTTGTTCACAATTTTGTATGGTCTAATTTTATTGTAATTAACCTTATTTTATGTGACTTTTGGAAATATTTATTTACTAAAGTAAACCATTACCAACTCTCCTTATTAAAATACCTTTGATCTTATTCTAACATCCTCTACTGCTTTATATTTCTCATTACCTCCCTATAGCTTTCTTCTTACTCCTTGTAACTATTGCATATGCACTGCAAATACTTCTATATCATCACTAATTTGATATGCAATTATAAATTTTACAAATTCTAAAATACCCATAAGATTTCTCCCATTAACAATTTAAAAAGATGAATTTCTTGTTGATCTATTCATCAAACTATTATATGTAAACTCAGCTTGTGGTAAAGTCAAGTCCCATTACTTTGGCTTCTCTCCCAATACACATCTCAGTAAATTATTCATATATTATGTCGATGTATCTATTTTTGGGTGATATGCACTACTAAATTTTATCTTAGTACCCATATTTTTCCACAAATTCCTTTAAAAATGACTTAGAAATTTTGTGTCCCTATATAAATTAATAGTTTTTGGAACACCATGCAATCTCACAACATCCATAAAAACTAATTTTCAACTATAGTGGCATCATTGGTTTTCTTACATGTAATGAAATGAATCATTTTATAAAAAAATTCTACAATAAAAAAATTGAATCATCACATCTCTGTGAGTTTGGAAATGCCACACAAAGTCCATACTCAAATCTATCCATGGTCCTTTTAGAATTGGTAATGGCATGTATAGCCCAATATTTTTTGCATGTCCCTTAGCCACTTGACATATTATACACCTTGAAACATACCTTGTCACATCTCTCTTCATTTTTGTCCAAAAATACTTTTCCTCCACCAAATTTATTATCTTCATCTTACCAAAATGTCCACCCCAATCACCACGATGAAATTTTCTTATTATATTGTCTCGTAGGGGCCCAACTAGAATGCATAATTATTTCCCTTTGAAGTGATAACCTTATTTTATAAGATACTCATCATGAATAATATATGTCCCACATGCTATTGAATCTCTATTCTATTCAACTATGTTACCAAAATATGAATCAATATCATATAATTCTTTGATAACTTCAAATCCAACTACTTCACTAACCATAGTAGCTAATAATGCTACTCTCCTACTCAATGCATCAGCTACCTAATTATATTTTCTTGATTTATGCTTCAACACAAAAGTATACCCCTACAAGAAAGAAACCCACTTTACATGCCTACTATTCAACTTCTTTTGTTTATTCACATACTTCAAAGCCTCATGATCTGTAAATAAGATAAACTCCTTAGGTACTAGGAAATGCCTCCAATGTATTAATGATTGTACAACTGCATAAATTTCAACATCATAAATAAAATAATTTATCCTTACCTCATTTAATTTCTCACTAAAATATGCTATTGGCTTTCCTTCTTGAATCAACACATCACCAATTCCCACAAATGAAGCATCAAAATCAACCTCAAAAACTTTGTTAAAATATGGTAATGCTAAAATTGGTCTTTTTCTAATATTCTTCTTCAAAAATTTAAATCTTTCTATGGCTGCTCTACTCCATGCAAATTATTTCCCTCTCATGCAATCTGTTATTGGTGCCACAATACTACTAATTTTTTTAATAAATTTTCTGCAAAAAGTTTCTAAACCATGGAAACTTCTTACCTTTGTAATTATTTTTGGAATAGGCCACTCAACAATTATTTTTATCTTTTCTTCATCCATTTTCACACCATTTACTAAAACTACAAATCCCAAAAATACCAAACTATTCTTCATAAACCTGCACTTCTTGAACTTTGCATATAACTTTTCCTTTCTTAACAAATCCATTACCATTCTAAAATGATGTAAGTGTTCTTATTTAGTCTTAATAAATATAAAAATATCATCAAAATAAACAACTACAAACTTACCAATATATTCTCATAGCACTATATTCATCAACCTCATAATTGTGCTTGGTGCATTAGATAATTTGAATGGCATCACCATCCACTCATATAATCCATCCCTAGTATTGAATTCATTTTTCCACTCATATTCTTCATGAATTTGAATCTAATAATATCCACTCCTTAGATCAATATTGGTAAAATATTTTGTTCTTGCAATCACATCCATCATATCATCTAAATGAGGTATATGAAACCTATAATTTATTATAATTTTATTAATTTCTCTACTATCCACACACATTCTCCATCCTCCATCTTTTTTTGGAGTTATAAATGTTGATGCTACACATGTACTCATACTCTCCCTTATCAATTTTTCCTTATAAATGCAATAAATTGTTTGTTTAATTCTACATGTTCTGTTGGACTCATCCTATAAGTTACTTGATTGGGTAGAGCTGATCCTCAAATAAAATCAATGTGATGCTAAATATTTCTCTTAGGTGGTAAACCATCTGGTAACTCATCAGGCATAACATCTACATATTATTCCAACACTCTTGTTGCTTATGTTGGTATTGGCACCATTTTTGTTTCTTCATTATTTTCTACTAGTGCATAACAACAACCTACTACCTTCATATCTTAGATATATTATTTAGTACAAAGCATGCTTTCTATCTTCTCTTCCTCTTTAAGAGGTTAAAAAAACTACCTTTGTACCACCTTTCCAAAAAGTGTATGTGTTCTTTGCTCCATCATGAAATACTTTCCTATCAAATTACCATAGTCTCCCCAATAACACATGACATGCATCGATCAGAATAACATCACACCATATTTCATCATTATAAGTTTTTTCTATAGAAAACTTGATTAAGCACATTTTATCTACCTATAACCTCATTCCATTTCTTAAGCCATGAAATAAAATAAGGGTTAGGATGTTTTTCACATTACATATTTTTTCTCTCAATCATTTCTTTAGAAACCATATTTTCACAACTACCATCATCTATAATTAATTTGCATACCTTTTCTCCTGAAGTACATTTTATTCAAAAATTATTTGATCATATGAATGCATCACCACCTTATTTATTTTACACTTGATACTTACTTTGAGTGATCATGGTTCTTCTCATCATGATATTCTCTCCAACATCATCAAGTGAAACTTTAATATTCTACTCTTCTATTTCAGCCTCAAAGATTTAATCTTGGGTGATCTTCTTGCCCCATTTCTTGATCTTGATATTGTGGACACTCAAACACTCTATTCCCTTTTTCACATATATAATATACATAATAACTATGTTTATTTATAAACCATCCTCTAACACCACCATAACCTCATCCTTTCTGAAATCCTCTTCCTCTTTGTTGGTATTGAAACCCTTGCCTATTATCATCTTGCCTTTTTGCACCATGTGATGATTCACCTTTATTGGAATTTAATACAAATTTGGTGGTATGAAACCCACGTCATCCAAATATTGGATGGGATCTACCTCTTTTTGGACTAATAGATGTTCTTCTAAAATTCTATCTATTTTATTTTTCTTCTACCTTCAAAGTTAATTGATAAGCCTCATCCATGTTAAGTATTTTATGCATACTTAATTAATATTGAATAGAAAATTTTAAGCCATTTACATACCTTTCAGCCATATTCTATTTTTTCTAATCATGATCCACTCATATGGAAATTTTATAAAATTTATTTGTATACTCTTGTATAT
>JARHVA010009976.1:185000-187500 GCA_037957365.1 Torreya grandis
GTTCAAATTAGTACTTATTAAGACTCTTTTGTGTGTTTTCATCTTTTCTTTATTTCTTGCATGACACTACCAACATCATGTTTATTCTATATTAATCTCTCTTATATGTTTAATTATATCTAGTAATCCTCTCCTCCTACTATTCCACTATTTATTTTCTTATAAAAAACATTATTTATTTTATTAACTATGGTCAGCCATATTCATGGCTTCTACGAATCTAGTACTTTGTTGTGCCATTTGTTTTTAGTTTTATTTTTATCTATTTATGTGGAAATTTCTTGTTGGATTTTAGATATTTTATTGGGTCATATTTTACGTTAATAAAAACATGCACTCATGTGTACATAGACACACATACACACACCATCATCATCATCCAAGAGGTATTTCAATAACTAATCACATTTATTAAGTCATAGATAGAATAACAAGCTTATAAATCCACAAGTGAATACTTTCAAGTGATTTGAAGTGTTTTTTATTATTTCATGCTTATACCAAGTTAACACATAATAAAATTTTAATGTATCTTAATGTATTTATCTAAGGAGAGAAGGTGAATTCATATCTCTCACTTGGGTTTGGATACATGCATAAATCACTAGAATTACATTGAGCCATTACTATTATCATGATGGATATGTAGATATAAAATTCAAGGAGGTTTCTTGGGATAATTAATTACACACTTATCTAGTCTTTAGTAGAGATTATTATCACTTAAATAAGATTTATTATTTTGACATCCTCTCACATCTATTATACACAAATATAAGAGTTGAATCATATGCGTATATTGATGATGAAGTATCCCTTAATGTTTTATAAGTTGAACTTAAAAAATTCCACATTTATATTAGGTTAAAATTTTATAAAAATAAGTAAAACATTGATTTTAAACCACATTATTGTATCCCATGACTCTAGTTTTTTTTACAAAGCACTCTAATTTGTAGTTTTTTAATTTAGAGAACTCTATGATTTTCATTTTAGTTAGTTTTATCTATTTATATTTATTTTCATTATTATAGATTTTTAATAATTTTATTATACTTTTATTAATTAATTTTTTAATTAGAGAACATTTTTATTACTATATTTAGATATATCTACCTTGTTTCATACTTTTATAGACTTTTTTTGAAATTTGATAATTTGAGTATTGGGTTTTGTATTCCATTGATATATATTTTTACCTAGTTTATTTTTATTGTTTGCCTAAATTATTACAAAAACCTTCTATCTTTGATTCTCTCAACTAAGGTTTAATATTATTTTCTATTTTTATGGTATTATTAATTCTAATTTCAACTCAAATTTTTGGGATTCCCTTAATTCTTTCATAATTAATGATTTTATTATTTGTCTCATAACTTGTGACATGTTTATCTTACTTCATGGCATAATTAATAACATGGAATATTATAATGTTAATGATAAATATTTTTTTAAGTAAAATATGCATGATTTTAATGGTTCACATTCTAATGCTACATATGATGGAAAACACAATAATGATATTATAAAAAACACTAAAATTTTTTTATGCAAAATCCTTCTTCCTTTACTCAAATTGTGAAAGTGATAAATGAATTATCTAGCATACATTCTTATCCTATAAATGATTGTGCTTTTAATATTTTTGATGATTATTCTCATATTATGTCCACTCTTCATAATGTGCATATGTTTTAAATTAATGATAATTTATTTACTTTGAATTAACCTCTTAGGTGTTATATTATTCTTGATCATGAGATAGTTTTCATGATGTATGTGATAAGTAATTAAAAAAATAAGTTAAAAATTTATCTCTTACATTTAAGTATTTCCTTGCTAATATTGATTCTAATTATATACATTCCCATCCCATTACTCATTACGTGATAAATAATACTATCCCTCATGGAATTATCATTCCTAAATTTATTTTATTTAATGACCATGGATATTCTTATGTCCACATTATGACCCTTTTTATTCTATCAAAAAATGTGTTCATTGTAGTACATTATTGGTTATATTTTTAACTTGAAGCTTAAGTAATGATACATTACATTGGTTTTGTAATTTAATAAGTGTATATTTATACATTAATATCATGTTGAATGTGATTTATTAAATTGATTTATCTCTAATAATGGAGATCATGAAAACATTTAGTGTATATGATCCATTCAAAAATATCAAAATGAGAATGTTTAAAACTATAGTATTATATTTAAATTTTACATGAAATTTATAATCTATCAACCATGATGTTTTTAACAAACATAAATATTTTTCCATGTATTTTTTACTCCATTTAGATATCAATTGTTTATAATGATTATATATATTTTAATCATTTTTTTTTAATTTAACCATAGGGATTGGGAAAATAAATAAGATGTCACATAGACTAATTATTCACATAGTTATCATGTTAATATTTTTAGAGGTCCTATTAAAATCCATGTTCCTAATAAGAATAATTAAATAGAATTGGATAAAAATC
>JARHVA010009976.1:192500-237881 GCA_037957365.1 Torreya grandis
CATTTAACTATAATTTCTAGTTTACATGCATATTCATGATGCCATATTAGATGTATGGTTATTTCCCATGGTCTACGTGACTACTACATGTATTAGTGATTATAATACATAGATTTTGGTTGAATTCTTGGTATCCACACTCTTTTTATATACCCCTCCATGAAGGGAAGGGCCACTCCCAGTGGGGAGGTGTGAATAAGACTGATGGTATATGGTTGGAGGAAAAGTGCCCTGATGATTTTCTCCCTCTATTCAACTGATCAATAATTCTGTAAACATACTCATGGTTATTGTAATAATTTTTGATCTATCTTATGAGGCTCAGTTATACCATGGTATCTCTAATCATGTGTTATCATGATATGTAATGATAAAATTTAATATTTGTATATTAAATATTATTATTATTAAATATAATAGAGGATGTACACTTTTCAATGATTCTAAATGTTTAAAATAATAGAGTCTGTAAAAACACACACACACACGTATGTATGTATGTATGTATGTATGTGTATGTATATGTATATGTGATTACCTGCAAGAATGAATAATTTTAGTGTCTCATTTCCACATTCGCTCTACATATATGTTATGAGATGAATCTTATCCTCTGTACTAATTTTATGTTGTTTTAAATATAAATAGATCATAATTTAACCTATGGGTTAGTTATATTTTATGCACTTACTATTTTATATGTATTTAGTTTTCAAATAATAAAACATGCTGATAATTAATTAGGATGATTATAAATAAATTATGCTTAAAAAATAAAAAAAAATTAATTACCTTTTAGTATAACCCAATGGGGTTATAGCAAGTTACAAATATTTTTAAAACTAATGAAATGTATCATTTTACAAGAGATTTAGATTAATATAATCATGATTTATTTGATTTAATTAATCTATATAATACCTCTAATCAACATACATTGAATATGCATCCATAGTTTATTTATTTCAATATATATATATCCTATACATATAACTAATAGTTCATTTTTCTACTTATTATGAGATTATATAAATGTATTTTCTATTATGACTTATGAAATTTGTCTTCATAGTTTTTACTTTACATTTATAGTTACTTGTGGCATTTATAAATTACTCATTCCATTTTACATTATATTATATATATTTTTGGCTGAACATAGAGAAAATAAATGAATAAATTTGGAAATAAAAATTATATACATGTGAAAACCACATCAAATTATATAATTTTACATATAAAATCATCTCATGTGACCCATGAATGTACCATATGTATATAAAAATATCAGCTTCCATAATGTGGAGAATATTCATCTCTATCAAAATCTATACTATTATTCCTATCCATATATCTATATATAATACCCTCAAACATATCATATGATAATGAACTATCTCTACTATGTGATCTACCTATATCAATACATCCCTATTATAGGTTCTCTTTATCTTAAAAACATTCTATGCAACCTAAGGATTATACATGTGCAATCTATTTTATGATTAACTCTATCATATGGCATGTGGTATCCTGCATTCTCTACTAACTATTATCATATGTGTACCTATGGGTTACACCATGTGTGGAATGTTGGGTGATATATATAAATCACCTATTATTACTCCTAGACCTCTTGGGAATTGTCTAGATAGTTGATCCTCTAGTTACCTGATTTCATCCTCTACTTTCCTTTCTTAATTCTTTGCATGAATAATTGCATAATTTTTTAAAAATAATTTCTCCCTTGTATAAGATGAAAAACACAAGAGATATGAAAACTCTCCTTCAATTTTTATCCCTCCAACCAACCTACCCCCCCCCATACACATAATTTGTTTTATAGTTGCATATATAATTTTAATCCATTAAGTTGATTTGACAAAACAAACAATTATTCAAAACATTGAAATAAAATGAAAATATATATTATATAGACAAACATAGATATCACATAGACTTATTTGGATTTATTGGAATAATATATACTATGTAATTGGAAATACTAGGGTCCCCATATATACTATTTTTACTTCCTCACATATGGGTGTTACATCCAATAACTTTACATCTCCACCTCTAACACACCATCTCCTCTAGCTACTATTACTAATAAATAAATAGTTTTTTGTACTAATTATCACTCCCTCCAATTAATGTATCTATCCATCGCCCCTTCACCATTTAATTAAACTTAAAAAGTGGTGGACCCCATCATTTGAAATCTATATTTGTTTGTGCCTATGTCAACCTTCTTAACTAGGATGAATGCAATCCCACCTTAATAATCACAAAAATGTGTTATCAAGGTCCTATATTTTCTCTAGCCATTACCATAGGTAAATCTCTCATAATATAAAATCTCAAAATACAATTGATTCTATATATACCAATGTCTCACCTTATTTATTAAGCATCTTGAGAGCACCCCTAATTATCTCTATCTGGCCTCTACATAATATTGGCCTTCTATATCTTATCAAAAGTATATATCATCACTATTATGTCCCATACATATACCTTAAATCCATGTGGAATTACCCATACCTCATTTAATGAGATATCAAACATCCTTTATACTATAAATCATATTATTTAAATCTCAACTATATTTGATAAACCTAAGCATGTAGAAGCATGGTGGTGCATAAACCTCCATTACATATATTTTATGAAAATATGTATAAGTCCTTGTATAATGTGAAAGTATGAACCAACAATATTATTACATAATACCATGATCAATCATATCCTAAATTGTATTACCTGCACTCTATAAAATTACATAACCATTAGTGTCTTCTGACTATGAATATTGATAACATAATAATGTTTTTATTTTTGGAAAAACCTATAGCAACACCTATAATTACATCACTAAGTAACATTAAATACTATGATAATCATAAAAAAAGTTTTACATTTATATATTAACTCATATTTGAGTCTCTCATAGTTGGTGTGAGACATTTCACCAATAATAATCAACCCCTGATCAGAAAACATGATATGTAACATACATTCTCTTGAGTGGCATTCATCTCTCTCATGTGCAACTAAAAGTTATATGTGTCACAATCCCATGTCTCCACTAATTTATTTGTTAACTAAATTTCATATAGTATAAATCACATGTGGTTCACATGTAAAAAACCCATCATGTCTAAATGGGATTGATCTACATCACTAAGGCCCAACTCAAGTATAGTCTTTATGAATCTACATTGTTGATAATATTAAGTATGATTCTTCCCAAATAACATAAAAAATTTAAAAAAAGATTATGACCTATTAAAAATGTGATAAAAATATAAAAATATAATTAATAAATAAAAATATTAATGAATATATTAAATTGAAAATTTTCACATTCATTGCCACATTTAGTATAACCCTGCCATATTTGTGACACATTCATGGTTCACTAATTTTTTTTGGTAAGACCTTAATAAATTTGTGATAAGGATACCATATTTAAATTAATTCACATAATAAATTAAAATTTATATTTTAAATTCCTAACATTAGAAAAAATAACTAAAAAGGGACAAAATCTACAATTTAGCACCTATCAATTATGTGGCCTCTCTGATGGTGATTTTCTAACTTACATACTCCAACGAACTAGTGATCAAAATTAATATTCCACATACATACATACATACATACATACATACATACATATAGACAGACGTGTGTGTGTGTGTGTGTGTGTGTGTGTGTGTGTGTGTGTGTGTGTGTGTGTGTGTGTGTGTGTGTGTGTGTGTGTGTGTGTGTGTGTGTGTGTGTGTGTGTGTGTGTGTGTGTGTGTGTGTGTGTGTGTGTGTGTGTGTGTGTGTGTGTTTGTGTGTGTGTCTATATGTATGTATGTATGTATGTGTATATATGTATGTATGTATGTATATCTATATCTATATGTATGTGTGTGTGTGTGTAATTTAAAATAATAAAAATTTATAGTTCCAAATTATAAAGTTATTTTAGTTTTAGATTGATTTTTCTTATATACCCCACATACCTTCTCTAGATTGATTTTACCAGTTATTAAAATAATGTGATTTAATAATACTTGTAGTGGTTCAATGGTATTATTTCACCTATATAGATGCATATGGATGAATTCTTATTATATATTCACATTTTTGTGTAATATTTTTGAAATTTATCATTGATAGAGATTTATTTCACTTTTATCATGTATTTATTATTCCTTCCTAGTTCTTAAGTGATCATTACCTATATTACTATGATACAATATACTACATTGATCTTACATAATACATCCAAAAAATTCACAACATTTTTTATCATGATGAAATGAAATTACCATGTTTATTATGGGATGAATTTATTCAACCCTTCTCATCATAGTTCATGTGACATATCATATTTTAAATATCAATGGCTAATATCAAGATTAATTATAACTATATTTTATTATCTCTATACTACCATTAAGATAATATTGCTCACACACCCCAATGATCCTATTATTACATTTATGATGGTTAAATTATACCCACCCATTCATATTATTTTTTATCTATATATTTTTAGTAGGGACATCACACTCATATACTCTACATAAGTTCCAATGACATTATCTATTACCATTGGATACATCATACCCTCATTTAACTAATGTTTTATCACTTATTAATATTCTATGAATTTTATCATTATGTTTTCTCTAATATCTTCATGTGATTCTATCTTATTTATACACCCTTAACTTATATCATGTATATAGATATGTGTGTATAATGTTTGGTTTATATAACCTTTCATAATATCTCATCAGATTTCTCTATGATTATTATGTTGTTAGTAGGGTCACCCAATGGAATAACCGTGGCATAAGTAGAACACACACACACACACACACATATGAGGTAGAGGTTATTATTTGAGCATCATATTTTAAATTTTATTCTTATTACAATGTTGTGGAGGTTACCCCTCAAAGTAGCTCCATCATATATATTGAGCATTCTTCCCTTTCATAAATTATTTTTACAAATATTATTATTATACTCTTATTTTTGTGATATATTATTCCATTGGTATGAATTATCTATGTAATATTATCAAAAATTAGTACGATAACATATATTGGTGAATGTTTATGTATCATATTTTGTAAGATGTGATGTAGATGTTTATCTAAGAGTCGAGTGATATAAAAAACATAACTTGTGACCTATGAATAATTCATTTTTTTCACCAAAATAATATTCAAAGTATCACACACACACACACACACACACACACACACACAGTTTATAATTTTATTTTTGGACCCTTATGAAAATTACCATTCAATATAATCATCTTGATGATAAAATCACAACAATATAATTTTCTAAGATAAATTTTTTGGTCCCAAAACCCTCAATCCTAGGGTTTGTGCATAGCTATACCTAACACTCATAGATATAGAAAAGGTAAATACAATACAAAAATTCATCACAAGGATGATATGGAATCCAAAACTATAGATCCTTTGATGTATAATATTAGTCACCAAATTGGGTCAGATATGTAGAGTATGGTGAAAAATATGATCTTGATGTTTTAAAAAGGTACATCACTAAGGTAAAATGAGACATCAATGACGTGAATAATTAGTTATAAATTATTAATGGGTAATTTACCAATATTTCAACTCATATTTATCTTAATAATCCTCCATCACTATTTTTGGGTTCTCCTAACTATTAAAATCAAAACTCTAATATAGGTTTAAAGTACATGATGCCAAAAGTGGATGTACATAAATTTTATGATACAGATCCACTCAATTGGATTAATCAACTTGAAAATTTATTTGATCTACATCAAAATATATGTGAAAAAGGGAGGTCATGGCATCTCTATATATAGAATCTGATTAATTCATTTTGTATCATTAGTTGTGTACTAAGAATAAATATAAGTGCCTTCCTGTTAGTTGGTTGATATTTAATGATGGGCTATAAATGCACTATCTGAACACCATCTCTAAAAACAACTTCAAACAATTATCAAAGTTATGAAATATAGGGCCTTCAAGGATTATATTTAGTTATTCCATAATATATCCTTACATGTGTATGATATAAATGAGGAAAACATGAATGAACTATTCTTGTGGGGGATGGAGCTCAATGATAAAATCTAGCTTGATGTTTACATGTTTAATCTAATTTTAGTTTGTGAATCCATAACATTAAAATGTAAGGCAATGTAAATATATTTAGTCAAATGAAAGGATTTCACTATTGGTTTTGAATACAATTCCCTATCACAATCACTTTTTTAGCTTACAATATTGACCCCTCAATAAATTTTAGAGAATCATGTAAAAGGGTTATATTTTGGTTATCATAAAAAGTGGATAAATAGACATAAATGTGTTGGAAATAATTTATTATACATTAAATGAGCCAACTAAGATTTATACAATGTTTAGGCCTCAAGTGAGGTTGATAAAGAGACAAATGAAGAATCTATAGATTCCCACCTTAGTATCTTTTACCATGACTTTCATGTATTACCACACCTCAACCCCTTAAGGTTATGTGAATAATCAATAAATAAAAGGTGATAGTGTTGATTTATCAAAAAGTGTAAATAACTTTATTAATAGTAAATTGGCTACCAGTTTGAACTATTTGATTTACACATCTCCATAATTTTAGGTCATGATTGTAGATGGTGGAAAAATAAATTATTCAATGAAAATTTCATAGTATTAAGCTTTATATGGGAGAATAAAATATATACTCTCTTATGTTTGTTAATCCCATGTGTGGGGAAGACATTGTGTTGGGAGCATAATGGCTTACAAGCTTGGGAACAATAGAGATGAATATCCAGGAATTATTCATGAAATTTCATTATGAAGGTAGGAAATTTGAACTACGTGGATGAAGATAAAAATATCCTCAATTGGTTAAATCACACCAAATGACAAAAAATTATCAAAAAATTATGTAAATGATTTGTAGCATAATTGTCATCCATAGAATTTCAACTATGAAAGGTGCTTATAGATCTTGATTTATAGAGGATTCTTGATGAACGCCCAATTATTTTTAGTGTTATACCAAAAATACTCCCCCAAATTATAAAACATGATATTTACATTAACCTAATTCAAGGTAGTTAACCACATAACATCAGACCATACAGGTTTCCATATGCCCATAAAAGTGAAATTGAAAATATGGTACATGAGATACTAGAGGCTAGTATTATTAGACATAGCCAAATTGAAAATATTTCCCCTATGGTCATGGTGCATAATAAACATGAGACTTTTAGGTTTTTCCCATATTATAGATAACTCAAGAAGTACACCATCAAAGATAAGTTCCCTTTTCCATTAATCAATGATTTTATATATGAATTACATGGTGATGTTTATTTTTAAAAAACTAAATCTTTATTTGGGGTAATATAAGACTTATATTAGAGAGAAGCATATTCATAAAATATATTTCATAGCTCATTAAGGCCATTATGAGTTAATTGTCATTTTGTTTGTTCTCGCAAATGAACCATATACATTTCAAATTTTGATTAACACTATTTTTAGGCTTTTTTTAAAGAATTTTTTTGGTGGGTTTTTTGATGACATAATAATATACAAAAATAAATGGTAAACACATTTATAACATGTGAAACAAGTATTTTTAGTTCTATAATAACATTAAATTATAGAAAAACATTCAAAATTTACTTTTGGATTCATAGAGGTGGAGTAATTGGGTGATATTGTTTCATATGAAGAAGTAAAATTTGATCCTCAAAATATCAAAGCTATGTTAAAATGGTAGGTGTTAGAAAAAATTCAATAAACTTAAGGTTTTTTTAGGTATAACAATTTATTATCATACATTTGAGAAATATTATGACATCATAGCAACACCACTCATGACCTTGTTGAATAAATACTATTTCCATTGGAATTATGCATCCACCAAGGATTTTTATAATCTGAAGAAGGACATGTGCACCACTCTATTTTTTCCTACCCCTAAATTTTTTATAAATTTTGTTGTTGAATTTGATACATCATGTTATGTCATGATGGTAGTAATCATCTAGGAAAGAAGACACATTGTGTTTGAGAGTCACCAAATCAAGGTAAAGATGGGATAAATCTAATATATGAGAAAGATATGTTGGCTATTATTCATATTGTCAAACAATTAATACCTTATATGATGGGTAGACACTTTAAGGTAAAGATTGATCATGGTAGTCTAGTTTTTTTTATAATAATGAATGTCATTATAGGAACAATGTAAATGGGTGACTATAATGTTTATATATGATTTTTCAATAATCTATGAGAAATTAAATGATAACATTGTAGTAGATGCACTATTTAGGAGGGTTTAATCTATTAAGGAATTGTTGTGTAATTATCATTTGGAATATAAACTGGTTAGAAGAGGAACAAGTAAAATGAGAGGATGAAAGAGATGCACAGGTTTTGATTCAAAATATCTAACATGATTCTAATGCATTGGCCAAATTTAATCATGAAGGCAATGCATTATATTTTAAATATATCTTATACCTATATAATAATTTTAGTCTCAATAAAAATATCCTTAAGGATATCCATACATTTCCAATAGGGGGGCACTCAAGATTTTTAAAATCATATCACAGAATTAAGTACAATTTGTTTTGGGATGGAATCAAGGGTGATATTTATAAATTTAGGAATGAATGCATAGTTTTTCAATAGAATGAGTGTGAAACATTTAATTCACCTAGTATTTTGAAACCATTATCCATTCCTATACAAAGGTGAGAGGAGTTATCCATGAATTTCATTACATGGTTACCAAGTTATGAAGCTAAAAATTCCATCAATGTAATTGTGGATAAGATCCCAAAATATGTACATTTTTCTCCTTTTCATAGTCATGTGTATCTATAAAAATATTTATTAATTTTGTATATATATTTTGAAAGATAAATAGTACTCCCAAGATCATTGCAAGTTATCATGATCCCATATTGATTAGTAATGTTTAGATTAATTTATTCTCATGTCTAGGTAGTCATTTGGATTATAGATCATCATATCATTCTAAATATAATGGATAAATATGGTGTCCAATAAATTATTATAAATGTATATATGTTTTTTATATCATATAAATAATTACAATGGGCTCATTTGATACCACTAATAGAATGGTGGTATAACTATTGGCCAAAATTGGCCACCATTAGTGAGTATTACTCAAAACTTTAGTTTTCATGATCTTAAATTTTTTGGTATCCATAATAAGGGTCTTGCCTTGGTAATGTATGGTCTCAATATGATAGGAATTGTGTCTTTCATTGTAGCTTGAAAAGTCTCCTAGGATGGTCTAGTTGAAAATAAGGTCAAGTCATTTAGTCTTATCATCAAGGTCATTCAGTAGAGTCTCCTTCATGTGTTTATCATATATTAAGGTAAGTTTGAAAAAGTTAAGGTTTGAGTGTGAAGTCAAGTTGAATATTAAATCATGATAAAAGAAGAATAATTGTGAGCCCCCCCCCCACTAGGATAAATGTGTTCCAAGCCAAGCAAATAGACTAAACAACAAAACTAGCAAGTTGATCACATTGCATTTTCAAATAATTTTGATAAATTAAGGTAGTTTTGGAAATATTAAGGTATTTAATTTGTTTTAGTCTTATGGTATACTCCAATGTAATATAATACTTACTAAGAGATATTAAATGTGAAGGTTTATATCATTGTATAGGGGTATTATAAGTCATTTAACATTTATACAATGCCATGATATGTGTACGTGACCATACATCTTCACCAAAAGATCTTAATACTAGTTTTCTAATGCTGGAATCTCTTTATAACTACACAATCATCATATTATAACATTAAAATATGAGATAATGAGGAATTTTCAAGTTAAAGGAAGATAATAAAAACATGGCACATTACTCCACATCTGTATAGGTCAAGAAATACTTTGTGATCACCTAGTTCATTAGCTCCAACAACTCAAGAAGGTAAAAAAAGCAATTTCTTGAAGAAAATAAGCATATGGAAGTCTCTTTGCAAAGTCTTTATTTTTAGGATCAAAATACAAGATCCTCCCAGGATATTCCTAGTATCTATAGACCCAAATCTAAGAAGATGAAGGAGTTATAGAGCCAAAAATGCAAAAAACTATCCTATTTCTCCACCGGGTTCATAGGTTTGTTGGGTAAACTCAGAAAGGTCACTGATTTGAGGATATTTCATGGAGGAGAAGGATATTTTGATCAATTTATGTTAAGGGATTATATAATATCTTGTACCCTTTAAATCCATGGTAATATTTCAAATTTTGAGAGCCTATACTCTATGAACCATTGTTAATAAATTTAGTGCTCTTAAACAAATTACAAAACCCAATAGCTCAAATTTAAGAAATTTCAAAATATTTTTGAGATCATTGATCAAAATTAAGGATATTTTGATATTTTCATGTATATTTCATCTTTAAATTATTATCTTTTTATATAAATAAGAAACACTGATACTCCTTACCTTTGCCTTCACAACTCCTAGATCTGACTTGTTAAACTTGTCTGTACTAAAATTATATCTCTCTCTCATATCTTATCATATTTTTATTCATATAATTTAATTTTAAAACCTCATATATATCTTGGAAACACTTTTGGGTTCTTTGTATACTATCCTCCATTGTACTTATATTTATGTCCTTTATATGACCACTCATCTTAACCAGAAAATTTGGTTCTCATGTAGACTATATATAACTTGGTATTGATGATATTTGGAGGATTGTTTCCTACTCAAAACAATAATTTAATAAAATCTAATCAATTTCCAACAACCTTCAACATAACTCCTTTTTTGAAACAAGGTTTCTTAATAGTCTTTTTTGGGCTATTTATTCTAGTATGGAGAAGTACATATGGATATGGAATAACTAGCCCCTGATTACAATACCCTATTTTAGTATTCATCCCTCAATGAATTTTAAAGAACCAAATATATTGGTAAACCACGTTTATATCTCATTCTAGGTCACTTTTAGGCCTAATTAGGCCTATTCTAACCCTATTTGATCATAGTGCCAAATAACCATCCATACAGGTATGTAATCAACTAAAAAACCTAATAATAATTTATCACACATGATCATACACCTAATTAAATTTTTTGAAGTTATTTCATCAATATAATCTCCTCTAAATTGAGTTTGATATCTGAAACCTTGATTTAGGGTTGATAAGGGTCTGCAGGACCTGAGAGCAATCAAATTACTTTTATACATTCCACATAAAACTATGAAGATTTTTTTAGGTTTTAGGAATACATAATTACCTTATCCAATCATTTATTATCTGATATCAATACTCTATTAAATATTTGGTAATGTTCTTGGCTTTTATTATAAACTTAGTCACAATTTGTAAAGGTTTCTTGCCAAGATTTGAATCTTAACCTTCTAATGATAACTTATAAATTATGTAATAGATTTTTTAGGAAATTTGATGGCCTTGCACACCATTAAAAATAATTATAACCCCAAAATTACACCTCTATTCCACACTTTTACATAGATCTTGGTCTCATTTTAATCATAGTAATAGTTTGTAGAGTTTTAATGGAAAGAACTTGAAACGTAAGCCTCCAATAAAGGTTCACAAAATTTGTATAAGGTTGATAAATCTTCTACATAACTTGTGGATTAAATGATAAAAAATTTAAACATATTTTTGACACCTTTTTTTAATAATCTATGTACTAACTATCAATTCTTATGTTATTCTACAAGTCTATATTGTTCCTTATGCAAATTAACATGAAAAGAAGTGAATGAACTACTCAATCACATTCAATAAAAAGGAATAAACTCAATAGGTTAATTTTAGGAAAAAAATCATGTTAATATTAAATATTCATTCATTTATCACTTCATTCACTATCAACATCTTATGCACACATTTAAAAAATAGGATTACAGGCCTTCTTTTACCAAAACTAGCAAAACTGCATTCATTATTTTTTGACAATATTTACATAACATGTGTACTTGATAGAGTTTTCACTTTAATCCTTTAAAATCATCTCTACCATAAAATTACTTCCTAACTTGAATGACTCACTCCAAAAAACAACTATTGATTTTAAAAGACTCTAACTATCATAACTAACTCCTAACTCCCTTTTTTATGTTAAGAGTGTCTTTAACTAACTTAACTACTAATATTAGTTTCAAGGTGACTAATCACATCAGTCAATTATGATATAGGTGACCTTGACCTAATTGAGGGTATTCATAATAAGAACATTCTATAGATACCTCCTACCAACATGATATTTGCTCAAAATCTTAGGCTAAAGATTCAAAAATTCAAATTCAAGACTTGGCAAGAAAATGCTAAAACAAATCAAATTCAAATTTGACACAAAACTAGTAAATTATAATGACTCATATAGACTTATTATGACTAAATTGACTTAAAAAATACTCAAAATGTGAAATGGATCAATATGTACAATGGGTTAGTGATGCTCTTGCATCATTTTTTAGGATTCCACAAGTCTTCCCACATCATGTTATAGCATATGTGTGGCACATGAAATCAATGGAAGATAAAATATCTATATAATGATAGGTTGTGGGCCTATGTAATAGTAAAAATCAGGGTTTGAGGGAGTTTAAATTTTTTTTTATGCATATAATGAGTTAAATATATTTATGTATAGTTGATCCAAATTCTTTAGGTTTCCTCTAACTTTTTATCCAAATAAAGAAGGTCAAATAGGTGGTGAGTGAAGAAGGTATTAAGGACTAAATAGGCATCTAAAAGTCTTTATTTAGGAAAAATATAGAAAAATGGAAAAATTTTCATGGGGTATGGAGATAAAATATATTAAAGAATGTGTTGGGTAAGTTTTAGAATGTTTGGACCTTGCTATGAAATGAAACCATTAGCTTGAGTCAAGTTTCTTTGGATTAAGAGAGCTTGAGGCCTAAAAGAGATACCTACACGCTCATTGATAGAAAATAAATAGTTATATAGGTTAAAAAAGGTATTATTAAACTCATATAATTAATTATAAATTTTAATATTTAATGTTAATAAGATACATTACTACAATAGTCAAGTCATGTGAAAGAAACACCTAGCTTGTGGTAAGAAGGTAGATGGAGTATGATAAGTTTAACATAAAATATAGGATATCAAAGTTAAAATAAATTATAGAGGACTAATGAAAAATATTTAATAATGTTTAAATATCCTTGACTTGACAATATATTAAATATCAATCTTATTAAAGTGAATATTTTCCTAAGCATATTGAAGGCCTAGGAAAACAAAAGTGCTCTTAGGCTTATCTTGGAGAAACGAATATGAGACTATTATATCATTTATAAAGTGGTTTAAAAATTCAAATTATATAAAATTTATCTCATAAAATCATTATTATATTCCATTTAAGATAAAATAAAATTATGCGTTTATATTCATTGCAATGGAAGAAAAGGACACTTGTTAAAAATACTGTGTGGCCATGAATATGGATGTGATGGTTTCGTATGAAAATAAAAATAAAATTGAGTATATTAGAGATAAATATTGGATTTTTTAACAAATTTATACATTTTATAAAAGTGAAAAACTGATAAAAATACCCAAGGATGACAAAAATGTAGTGAAGCAAGAAAGAAGCCTAAAAAGCACACATATAAACCTGTTAAAGGCAGAAGGGATTGAAACACATGTAAGGTGTTATATAAAGTAATAAGGATATTTATATGGAGTTTAATATGGTATAATTAGTATCTATAATAATTTCCAATATCATGAAAACATAAAAAAACTAGGTGAAGATATCGTATCCTCAAGAATGTAGTCAAAAAACCTAAATGTGCACCTATGGCCTGTGTGTAAAGTATGAATAAAATATGCATGTTTTGGATAAATTTTAATAATTATGACTTATAAAAACTGAAAAAAACTCTAATAATACATTATATTAATTTTTAGCTCATTATAGTGGAGGAAAAGTGCTATATAAGCATTATGATGGTCACATTCATGAGATTTCTTACAAACCCTGATAATAGGATAATTTAAGTTATAATGGGTTAGAGAGGTCATTTAATTTAAGTAACCATATAAAAATGTATTTTTAAGTGTTAAATACCTCAATAAGGTGATTTTAACTCAAAAAAATCATATTAATAACCTATCCTATTGAATTAACCTCCTTAAGCCCACCTACAAGCTTATCTTGTTTGAGAAGCCTAAATTAATGACATTGGAACTAACATGAGGAATTACATGGGTATAAATGTAAAATATAGGATTTATTAAGGTATTAATACTAAAACTTGGTGGAATTGGTTTGTATATCAAGGATATGTTCTTTATGAATAATCCTTTGCAAACTAATACCTTGAAACCCTGGTAAAACCCCTCAAAAGACTCGATGGAGAAAGTCAACTCTAAATGTACTAAAAATGTATTGGGATTAATTAATAAAAACTAGGATGATATATATCCCTCTCTTATTTATTTTATATAGTATAATTTTGTCACATGTGAGTTTGAATATACATAAATGTGGTCTAAAAACTACTTTTTTAAGCCTACTTTTAAGGTTTTGAGTTTTAAAAGTCCCAAATATTTTCATAGGTTATTTGAGCCAATGAAGAGGTGTTATGATTATAAAAAATCATATAATATTTTTTCATAGTGATAACATATGTTTCAAGTCTTTGTTAGGCCTAAATGAAGGAATGTGACCAATATGACATCAAGAAGGTAAAGTCCAAACATGTTTCAAGGTCATGAGACTTAAAAGGGTTTAATAAGATCTTATTAAGTAATTAATACTATATATATAAGGTTTAATGGATGAGAAGATATACAAATGAACCCCTTATCCCTCAAATATTCTTGAAGTTTTTGTCACATTAAGACCTCCAACCACTTTCTTGTCAAACAAGTGTGAAGGCTCAACTCCAAGTTGATCTTAAATGATATTTTAAGACCTGTATGAAACACTATGTTAGACCTCCTACCACTTTCTTGGCAAATAAGTGTGAAGGCTCAACTCCAAGTTGATCTTAAATGATATTTTTAGACCTCTATGAAACACTATATTACTTATTTGAATTATATAACCATGGTAGAGGTATCTAAAATGAAAAAGTTAGATCTAGATAGCAAGAAAGAATATGATAATAAGTCATGAAGTTTAAGTGAAAATATCACATGAATAAAAACCATTGAGAGAGGTAGGGGTTGGCATAAAAGGTTATCAACTATGCCAAGTGTCAATTGGAGAAATTCTAACTACCCTTAAATAATATTATGTGTAACTCCATGGAGAAGGATTTAGATTCAAAAAAGCATCAATCTACCAATATAATCCTCCATGCCACTATTCATGAAGAACTTCACCAAAAAATAGCCTAGAAGGTTTAGGAATAATATGACAACACATTCTTAGTAGGCTTGATGTCATTTTCGTTTTAATTTATAACCTATTTTATGATGAATAATAGTTCATGAGTTATATTCTTGTCATATCTTTCTCTTTCCCTTCTATTCTTCTATAAATGAATATTTTAAAGGGATTAGATGTAACCTCTAAATATATATGGTGAAGAGTTACCAGATTTTATACCTTTTATTACCTTTGAAATAAAAATCAAGGAAAGTTACACTTTTTTAGTCTTGCATTCAGTGAATTTGAGATGATTGTTAATGAATGTTATTTATAGGCTATATGTCATTTTAATTCATTTCTATATGTGATTTAATTGTCTTTCCATAGGTCATACGAAGTGTATCAAATGGTTTGTTGAGTTCAAGTATTGAAATATTATTAGTGTATTTTTTTAGTCATATTGGTTAATCACCCTTTTTTTTGGATAAGACATATCCTTCATATAGAAACACTTGTGTGGGAGGAGTTATCTACAAGTTTTATAAATAAGATTTTAATCTTATATTTCATTTTTCAAGAATTAGTAAGTAAAGGGAACTATATTTGGTGCATCACTTCCATATTTTATTACTAGTTTTAATCCTTTTATATCCCTTTTCTTTTCAATTACATTAGGTTATATGTAGTTTTGGGTGAATCATCAAGGGATCTATCCATATATAGAGACTCACTTCACCAATTAGGCCATCCATAGCCTATAAGTGATTCCATGTTATCATATAGTTAGGAAGGCTTGAACAACCTTCCTAGTGGTGTAAATTAGATATATAATATTTTTAGGCTTGTGGGACTAAATTTCAATATGTTTGTCTAAGATTGATGTTGGTCTTGATAAATTTGTAGTTGTAATAACCTTCTTCATGTAGTAGCGGGTAACTCAAACAAGTTTTTAGATATTGGTTATAGACTAGAAAGATAATTCTAATGCCAAAGGTGACCAAAAGGTCAATATAAATATGTATTCCTTTTGAGTTTTTTGAAATACCTTTATTTTTAGTCAAAAGAAAGAGATTACTTTATTCTACCCCTTATACCAAGACTCATAGAAGGAAGATCCATTTCCATCACACTCCATGTTCTCCTAAAGATAACAAGATGGTTATAACAACTCCTTTTATTGATTTTAATATTGTATCCTCTTTAAACCTTAAAATATATGATGATATCCTTGTGTAATCTCTTAAAATTATCCCATACTTTAGTGGATAAAATGCCATTAATCCCACTAAACACATTAGAGATATGACTAATTTTTCTAGTATTCACAATGTCACTCAAGATAATGTGGCTATTAAGTTGTTGGAAATTCAATTAAAGGGAAAATATTTGTATTGGTATATTAAATTGGCTACTAATTCCATTAATTCATGGGACTAATTGGGAGAGAAGTTGAGTAAGAGGGTTGAATACAAGAGTGATCACTTATCTCTAGCCAAGCAATTAACTACCATCAAGAAAAATCCATATAAATTTATAAAATAATTCAATTATAAGATCCTAAAAATAAGAGATATGATCCCAATTCCTTTGATAGCTACTCCAAATTATTCCTTCCTTTAATATTTTAATGCATTGAATAGTGACATTACTGTTATGCTACAATCAATGGGAAGAGAGACCTTACCTGAGGCCTATGATGTTACCATCAAAGCTAAAAATAACATCATACAATCTATAAATATATTCCCAAGACATCCCATGCCATTTTTTCCTAATATACATCCCCCTAAATTAACTCTTTCTCCCATTCCTATACTAATCGATCATGAGTTAGTTACTCCTATTCAACCAAACAAAGGAAGTGATGTAAAAGGAATACTCAAGACTCTTAAAAATGATATGGTGGATATGAAGAGGTAGATAAATTATTAGTATATACCTTATCAATATCCATATCAGTCTTATCATTCTAATCAGCCAAAATACCACCTTTTCAAGCTAATTCCTAAGGGCAAGGGTAGATTACCAATGTTAGACCATATAATAATTACAATCCAAATGTTTCATCTAATTATAGAGATATAATACCTACTCAAAATAACTTTATACAATAGAATTATTGGTCTTCTTAATGGGATGAACATCATAACTATTTTTCCAATCAAAATGAGGTGTTTAATCAAGCTTGTATGGCCTAAAATGTAATAATACATTCTATGACACAAGTTGAGGTTCCTCATCTTGAAAGTACTAATGGAGATCAAGTTCAATCTGATGCTAAATTATTAAATTGTAAAGAGTAATATTTGTGTCTATTCAATCATTTGGGAGGCACAAGTAAGGCTGGTGATACTTCCATAGCATCTAATACAAGGTCCAAAAGGAGATAAATTAATGATGCTCAAAATATAGGTAAGTGTGAATCTATTATGCCTTCTATGTCTCAAAGAACAAAAGAGTTGAATGTATCTCCTAGGGCCCAAGAAACTCATAAAAATAATAATGTAAAGGGTGATTTTCTACCTCAAGCTATACAAGCTCAAAATAGTATGATAGCTCTTATATGATAGCCAAGGGTTAACATCTTTTGCATTAACATTGTGGACCAAATGAAGAGGTTGAATGTGATTATTATTATGTGGGATACATTGGCTCTCCTTGGAAAAATGGATATAATTCAAGAGGATTTATCAAAACTTATCCATTTAAATACATTAGTGAGAAGAGAGAGTTCAGTTTTCACAAACACACCTACACATACTAGTGGGAAGCCAAGCAAGGATGGTAAACCACATCACTTTTTTGTTTTTGTGACCACTAGATATTTCCTAGTCCACAATTTCAATATATATAGTAGGTAAAGTATCTCAATGATGCCTAAACAAATAGATGATAAGTTAAAAAGTATGAGCCTAATACCCATTGTGTCTTATAATCAAATATTCTAGGTACCAAGATCGTAGGTGTGATCAAAGGTTTGGGTCTTAATATTCATGCTTATCCCAACTTTTATATTTCTAAAAATGTTTTTGTAGTGGAATTAATGCCATAATTTTCTCTATATTTGTCAAGAGAATTCATTTCCAAGATTGGTGAATATTTGTCATTTGATTAGTCATATATGGCATTTAGAAATAGATATGGTATCTAAGTTACAATAAGATATATATATATATATATATATATATATATATATATATATATATATATATATATATATATATATATATATATATATATATATATATATATATATATATATATATATATATATATATATATATATATATATATATATCAATTCCATCTTAAGCCATACAATCCAAACTTATCAAATGTGATTTACACAATCATTAATGAAGAGGATCATCCTAATGATCAATAATTGATTGTACCTCTTAAAGACATATCAAACCTTTTCCTTGATGGGTGAGGAGCAGAAATCCATGAGTATGATCCATATAGAGGTGTTGAATAGAGCTCTTATAGGTGTTCATTTTTTTCATGAATAAGGTACAACCATACAAACTCTCTCTAAGTAAAATGAATATATCGATGGTTCAAGAAGTAAGAATGGAGTAGGGGTAGGTGTAATACTAGTTTTTTCCTTCAAATGAGAAGGACTATTCTGTAATCAAATTTCAGATTTGTTGTAATTTTAATGAATTTACTCATATGAGGCTCTTATACATGGGATTCAATGGGAAATAAATAAAGGAGTCAAGTAATTGGAATTTTTCGGAGATAGTGAGCTAGTAATACACCAAGTGAAAGGTAAAAGTATTGCCAAGAATCCATTGTTTAATTCCTATAAGTATAGGCTATGGTATGTTATTAAATATTTTGAATCCTTCAACATAAAATTAGTTAAAATAGAAGATAATTAACATTTTAATAGGTTATATTTAGTGGGATATCAATTTTATATTCTTAATGATGTCAAGAACTCAAAATACTTAGCCATATATCAAGGTGGTAATAAGGCCATCAATACTAGATAATGATGTCAATTGGAAAGTTTTTGAGTATGAAAATAAAATAAGATATTTCCTTTAACAATAATATAATTTTTTTATAAATCCCAAGATAAATTAAAACATAAATATGGAGATAAAATTGTACAATTGAGATAAAATAATATTCCCAAAGGGATGGTAACTCTTCAGAACATATTTAATGAGAAAAGAGAAATTGAGCATGTATACCAAAGACTAACATCATGAAAGAGTGGACATATTCAAATATAATATTCTTAATCTTGGAAAGGTATATACTTTAGTTAAGATAGTTACATTTTTTGAGTTGTGTAGATAATTTTATTATATCATTGCTTGGGAATACAATGATCTTAAGGATTTTGATCCTAGATTATCCCAACATACCATAGAGATTTATCCAAATTATAATATTTTAATAAAAATACAAAGGCCTATTAATCCTAAAGTTGATTAGAGCTAACTAAATTGATAGAATCAAGCATCATATTCTATATTAGGCACTCTTCATGGATTGATAATCTAGTCCCTATGAGAAAGAAGAGTGGAGAGATAAGATTATATTTATCTTTTATAAATTTTAATAGGGTGTCATAGAAGTATCATTACCCCCTACCCTCCATGAATAAAATTCTTCAAGTGGTTGTAAGTTCACAAGGCTTATCTCTCTTAGATGGCTCCTTAGGTCATAATCAAGTCTTGGCGAAATAAAAAGATCAATATAAGACATCCTTTACTACTAAATTGGGCACACATTATTATAAAATAATGACATTTGTGTTGTATAATTCTTGGTATACATTTTAAATATCCATGCATATGTATTTTCATGGCTTGATCAATGAAATGATGCTAATCTATCTTAATGACATAATGATTTTCTCAAAGAATGCTATTGATCATCTAACTCATCTTACATTGAGTTTTGAAAGATGTAGTCCATATGGGATGTCTATAAACCCAAATAAGTGTTTTTTTTTTTCATTTCAAGAGGGTGAATTATTATTCCAAATCATCTCTAAGGATGGGCTCACTATATTCCTGAAAGGGTGAGTGCCATATTGGCTTTATCTTTACCCAAACATAAGAAAGGTTAGGAAAGTTCTATTGAGAAAATATTTTTTTAAAAAGGTTCATGCTTGGTTTTTACAACCTATTTAATCTTATTACAACCATGTTAAAGAAGAACGAAGTATTTAATTAGACAAAATAAGAAAAAAACAATTTTGAGGCTATTAAGGAAGCCATTGCACAAGCCCCTACATTGATCAATCTTGATTTATCAAATCATTTATTATTGTGTTATTTTACTAACATTTAAACCATATAATACATGTTTATGTAGTATAATAGTGAATTTCTTGAGCAGATTATAGCTTTTTTAGTCAAAGGAAAAAATGTTATAAAGAGAGGTACACTTTTATTGAGAAACAAATGTTGGTAGTTACAAGAAGCCTTAATAATTTTAGGTATATGGTTTATAATAAAAAAATTAATGTCATGATAACACATCAAATCATAAGAAACTTCCTTGTAAACAAGGATTTTAATGAGAAAAGGGTTAGGTGGATAACCAAGGTCATAGAGTATGATGTGGATATCAAGGCTACCAAACCAATAAGATGAAGAGGGCTATGTGAAAACTTAGAATCAAATCTCAAATAATAATAAGATGATTTTTTTTATAATTTTAAAATTATCCTAATATATATTTACCTTCATACCCTCCAAGTTAGATACAAAATATGGTAATGTTTCTTCAAACAGGTGGGTGTCCTATAGGCTTGGATCAAATAAAAAAAAGGTGTTTCATATAATAGTCCATCCCTTATATTTGTTTGGATGGATTTATATTTATAAAGGATATTAATGGGATTCTATTGATATGGTTTGAAAATAATAAAATTTATAATATCTTATATCAATTCCATGATGGATGAGTAGGAGGTCTCTTTGTACCTAAAACCATAGTAGTAAACATAATGAAAAATGGGTAATATTGGCCTAGATTGTTGAAGGAATATTATGAATGGGTAAGAATGTGTCAAAAGTGTTCATTTTCATAGGTAAAAAAATTATTACATCCCTTCCTCTCAATCCTATTTAAGTGGATAAGACATTCACGGAATGGGGTCCTGATTTCATTGGTATGATCAACACCCCTTTCAAGTTTTGGCCATAAATTGGTGATTACAACATTTGACTATTTCAGAAGGTGGGTGGAAGTAATATATCTCAATGAGGATAATTAAAATTTAGTTCTTGAATTCTATGAAGGCCTAGTGACCATATTTGGAGTTCCTTCAACAATAATTTTTGTTAATGTAATGGCATTCATTGGTGTAATAATAATTGAGTGGGATCTAAATAATGACATCTATATAAGATCTTCTTCCAACTATTATCCTCAAGGGAATTGGATAGTTGATTCTACCAAAAAAATTGATTATAATAATTAAGAGGATAGTGGAAGACAATCAAAGAGTTTGGCACACCAAGTTGAGGATAGCCTTATGGGGTAACAAAATCACTCCTACGAGGGTTATTGTCAACTCACCGTACATGATTATTCATGGGAGAGAGGCCAAGATACATATTTTTATTAGATTATTATCCCTAGATTTATCTCATAATATTGATATGATGGAGAATGACCCCATAAATATAAGGTTGATAGAGTTGATGGCCTTAAAGGAGACAAGAATTCATGTTATGCATACCATGGAATGTCATCAAGCCCAAGTGAATAAGACCTTTGATAAGAGGGTTATTTTAAGAGAATATTGAGAAGAATACCTTGTATTGAAGTGGGATGATGATAGGGATAATCATAATAGGCATACCAGGTTTGATACATTGTATACTCAACCCTATCTTGTCATTATTTGTAAATAACATAATGTCTTTCATCTTTCAAATATTAATGTAGAGTAGTTGAGTATCCTAGTCAATGGGATACATTTTAAACCATGCTACTCAAGTCAGTTTTGTATATTTTTACATATTATAATAGGTTTTTTATTTTCCCTAAGTTTTTAGATGACAATTGTTTCATTTGATTTCTATTATTGTCATTCCTCCATGTGTCTTATGACACATGTGTGTGTGTGGTGTATGTCTTGAGTTTATTTTAGTTTTTAGTTTATTTCAAATCTTATATCAATTTTAGGTTTTAATTTTCTTTCAATTAAAGTAAAATTCATAACCCCATAGCCCAATGGATTTTTAAGGCCACTAGTATAGATTTATAGCAATGATGTAATCCAAGGAGTTTGCTAAACATGTTAGCCAAAATTGGTGACCATTTGTGAGTATTATTCAAAACTTTAGTTTTCATGATATTAACTTTATTTATAGCCATCATAAGGGTCTTTCCTTGGTAATGGTTTATATCAATATGATAGAAATTATGTCTTTCTTGGTAGATTTAAAAGTCTCCTAGGATTCTCTAGTTGAAAAAAAGGTCAAGTTATCTAGTCTTGTCATCAAGGTCATTAAATATAGTCTCCTTCATGTGTTTAACATAGATCAATGTAAGTTTGAAAAAGTAATGTTTTGAGTGTAAAGTCAAGGAAAAATTTGAATTAGAATCAAAGAATAAGAATGGCGAAAACCTAAAGGATAAATGTATTCCAACCCAATCAAATAGACTAAGGTGTAGAACTAGTAAGTTAATCACATTGCACTTCCAAGTAGTTTGGATAGATTAAATTGTTTTTGGAAAGATTAAGGTATTTCATGTTTTTAAGCCTTATGGGATACTCTAATGTAATATGATACTTACTATGAGAGATCAAACGTGAAGGTTAATATCATTGGATATGTTTATTTTAATTCATTTAACATTTTTACAATGTCATGATATGTGTACCTGATAGTACATCTTATCCAAAATGTCTTGATACTACTTTCCCAAAGTTGTAATCTCTTTATAACTTCCTAATCATCATTTTATAATGTTAAAATAGGATATAATGAGGAATTTTAATGGTAAATAAGAATATAAAAACTTGTAAAATTGTTTCACCTCTATAAATGTCATTAAATACTCCATGATCACCTGGTTCATTAGGTCTAATAACTCAACAAGGTAGAAAAAGTAGTTTACTAAAGAAAATAGGCATGTGAAGATATTTTTGAAAAGTTTTTATTTTGAGGATCAAATTATAAGATCCTCCAAGAATATTAATAATCCCCTTAAATCAAAATCCAAGCAAATGAAGGAGTTAAAGATAAAAAAAATGCAAAAACCTATCCTATTTCTCCATGGGGTTCATAAGTTTTCCTAGTAAGCTCAGAAAGGTCACTAGTTTGAAGATAGTTCATGGAGGAGAAGGATAATTAGATCAAGTTATCTTAGCGTATATAAGATATATTTTACCCTTCAAACACATGCCAATATTTTATATTTTTAAATCATGTACTCTATGAACCATATTTAACAAAGTTGGTGGTCTTAAACTGCTTACAAACCCCAATAGCTCAATTTAAAAAAATCAAAGAATTTTGGAGCTTATTGATGAAAATGAAGGATTGTGTTAGGTATTTTAGGATTCTAATAGTCTTCACACACCATTTTATATCATCTATATGTCTTGTGCAAACAAAGTAAGACATAATTTCCATATAATGATAGGAATGACTACTTCATCTAATTTAAACTTATGTCCCTAAATGAGATGGGAGATAATATTTGAAAATGAATAGTATTGGTAATAATTTAGATATATTACATATTTATTAGATTAGATAGAATATAAAATTGTGAAATTTTGAATAATGTAGGTGTATTAGTGATATTTGTTTTTCAGTTGGCCTATTGATAAGTCCAAATTATCTGAAATAGTCCCTTAGGTTGAAGACCTATGCAATAGTAGAATGTAGGGTTTTATGGTGTTTCAAAGTGTTTTTATGCATTTATTAAGTGAAATATATTTTTTTTTAATAGTGGATCCAACTTCCTTAGGGATCCTCAGACCTTTTAGCCAAATATAGAAGGTTAAATAGGTGGTGAGTGGAGAGGGTATTAAGAAAAAAATATGTATCTATTAGTATATAGTGAGCAAAAGGATATAAAATGGAAAACATTTAATGAGATATGGATATCTTCAAGATTAATTAGTGCCTTGAGCAAGTTTTATAATTTTTGGACCTTACTATGAAATGAAACCATTAGCTTGATTCAGGTTTCTTTAGATTAAGAGAGCTCAGAGCCTAAAATAAATTCATATAGGATCATTGATATAAAACAAAGAGATGGATAATTTTTACAAGGTATTAATTATTTCATATGAATAATGATAAATGTTACAATTCTATGTTAAGTAAATAAAGTCCCAAAATGGTCAAGTCATGTGAAAGAAACACCTACAAGATTATGTTAACAAAGTATATGAAGAATGATAAATTTGGCATGAAATTTGGGTTATAAAATTTCAAATATAGTGCAACAAACTAATGAAAAATATTTAATAATATATAAATAGCCTTTCCTTGAAAATAGATCAAAATTAAGCTTCTTGAATTGAAGAGTGTCCTAATCTTGTTGAAGGCCTAACAAAATAATAGTGCTCTTAGGATCATCTTGGAGAGACAAATATGAGATTGGTTTTTGATATCTAATTTTTTTCAAATCATGCACCTTATATCAAATTGACCTCACACACTCATTAGTATATTTTATTTAAGAGGACAATGTATGAGATTATATGCATTACAATGCAAGAAAGTGACACCTGTTACGAGGAATATGTGAGGCAAAGAGTATGGTTGTGAGTATAGTAGATACCTTAATTAGATTTTATAAAAATTAAATATATTTTATACAAATCCAATGTTGATAAAAATACCCAAGGATGACAAAAACACAGTGAAGCAAGAAATAAGCCTAAAAGGTATACCTACAGGCTTGTTGTAAGTAGAAGGGATAAAAACACATATAAGGTGTTATAAAATGTACTATGGAGGTTTATATGGTTAAAATTATGGTACTATTATGATATTTAATCCTTACCAAGATCATCAAAACAACAAAAACCAGGTAAAGAGAACCTATTTTCAATATTGTAGTCAAGAAAACCAAATATACACCTACAAGCTTATGTGTAAAGTATGAATAAAATATTCATGTTTTGGTTGAATTTGAGGAATGAGAAATTATAATAATTTAATAAAACCGTAATTAATATATTATATGAATTTTGAGCTCATGGTAGTAGAAGAAAAGTGCTAAATAATCACTATTAGGGTCACATTCATGAGATTGCTTACAAACCCTGACAATAGGCTAATTCAATTTATAATGACTTAAAGATATAATTTCCTTTATGTAACCATATAAAAATGTTAGGTTAATTTTTAAATAAATCACTTAGGTTATTATAAATTTAAAAAAAACATTTTCATAACCTATCCTTTTGAATTAACCTCCTCGAACCCACCTATAAGCATGTCTTATTTGAGAAGCCTAACTTCATCACATGGGAACTCACATGAGGAATTAAATGGGTAAAAATTTAAATTATATAAACATATTGGAATTTGTTTGGATATAAGGTATTTATTATTTATGAATAATCCTTAATAAGTTAAGACCCTTAAACCCTGCTAAAACCCCTCTAAAGACTTGATGGAGAATCTCAGGTCTTAGAGTGCCCAAAATGGATTTGGATGACTTAAAAACCAATTGGATTATCTATATACCTCTTTTTATCATTTTATAGAGCATAATGTTGGCATATGTGAGCTAGAAAATATGGAAAGTGACCTAAAAACTACCTTTTTGAGCCTACGTTTAAGGTTTTGAGGTCAACAAGTCCTCCTAACTATTTCTAAAGTTTCCTTGATACAAGGTATAGGTGTTATTATTATGAAAAAATAATATACAAGATTAAAATAGTGATAAAATAGGTTTAAAGTCTCTATTCATCCTAAATGAAGTAATGTGACCAACATGACATCAAGAAAATAAAGTGCAAACATGTTTCAAGGTTTTGAGACTCAAAAGACTTTCATAATATCTTAGAAAAAAATTAGTAATATATAAATAAGTTTTAATGGATGATAAGATAGATATATTAACCCCTTATACCTCAAATATACTTGAAGTTTCTATTGCATGAATATGTCCTACCACTTTCTTATCAAACAAGTGTGAAGGTTCAATTGTAAGTTGATATTTAATGCTCATTTAAGACCTGTATGAAACACTACATTACTTTTATGAAGTGTCAAAACATGGTAGAGGTATATAAAGTACACAATTTAGAGCTTGATATCAAGTGATAATATGAGAATAAGTTACGAATTTCAAATACAAATCTCACATGAAGAAGAATCATTTCAATAGGTAGGGGTTGGCATAGATAGTTATCAACTATGCCAAGTGTCAATTAAATAACTTGTAACTACCCAAAAAAAAAAAAAATGTATAAATACATGGAGAAGGAATTAGATTCAATAAATCATCAATATATCATGATAGTATTTCATGCCACTCTTCATGAATAACTTCACCAACGCATGGCCTAGAAGGTTAATGAATAAGATGATAACACATTCCTAGTAGGCTTGGTGTCAATTTATTTCTATTTCATAACTTATTTGATGATGAATAATAATTCATGAGTTATCTTCTTGTCATATATTTCTCTCTTCCTTCCCTTATATAAATGAAGCCTTGAAATACATTGTATGTAGCCTTTAAATTTATATACAGAAAATCCATACCAAATTTTATACTTGTTATTTCCTTTGAAATAAAATTCAAGATGAGTTACATTTTTTTTGGTCTTGCATTGAGTGAATTTGAGATGATTATTGATTAATGTTAGTGATATTTTTATTACTTACTTTCATTTTTACTTTCCATTCATGCCTCTATGTTATTTATTTGTCTTTATATACATCATATGAAGTGTATCAAATGGTTTGTTAAGTTCAAGTGTTGAAATATCATTAGTGTCTTATTTTAGGCCTCTTGATTAATCACCCTTGTTGTTGTATTAGCCATAAACTTTATATAGGAACACTTGTGTGTGAGGATTTGTCTTAAATTTTTATAAATAATATTGTAATCTTGTATTTCATAGTGCAAGCATTGGAAAGTAGAGGGAACTATATTTGATGCATCACCTCCATGTTTTATTACTAGTTTTAGTCCTTTTCTATCCATTTTATTTGAAATTATATTAGGTTAGATGTATATTTGGATGAGGCATCAAGGGATTTATCCTAATATATATAATCATTGCACCAATTAAGCCACCCACAAACTATAAGTGATTCCATGCTATCATCTAGTTAGGAAGGACTAAACAACCTTCATAGGGGCAAAAATTACATAGATAAAAATAACACTTCCTTCCATATCTCTTCCAAAATGTTTCATTTTTTAAAACATTAAAATTATCATCCACCATACATAAATTTTTAATTGATGATGTATCCCAAGGTTAATCTATTGAAGAAAACATTTAACATCAACAAGATGTACTAGTTAGTTTGAGGAATAATTTGGAAATGGAAAAATAGAATGAATAAGTGAATTTATACTAGTGTGAATGGAATATTTATATAGGTTATTGAGTCTTTGTGAGATTTTATCCATCTAACTAAATTTATTTGAAGTGATATAAAAATAATAAAAAACTTTTTGCAGAGTATTATCTCCTTTATAAGATCTTGAAAAAACTTGGTGGTGTTGCATAAAAGTTAGTTTAAGAGGATTCCTTGGATTATTAGATCTGATGAATAAACTAATTTAATGAGAAAGATAAATTAATTGTAAAAACATTTTTATTAATAGTAAAAAATATGAAAAAAATTACAAGAATATTAGAAGGCAATATCTAACACTCCATGTCAAATATCTCACCAAAAGATGTATAAATATGAGAGAAAAGTAATAACTCCTCATTAAAGGGCACAAAATAGGAATGTGACTCATATGATAAAATAATCAAAGAATAAATACTATCATAAAATTACACCTAGGAATTATAACTCAAGTGTAGGAATAAAAATGAGTGTATAAATAAACCATAAAAACCAAATAAATAACCTACACTAACAACCCCATATAAGCACAACTTAAGTGGGAAGAAGAAATGGGTCTAAATAACAAGTCTTGATGAGGTACCAATGTACAAATAAACTCTCATAAAGTGGATAAAAGTAAAAAATACATAGGAAAAAACTTTACCCCCCACAAGAAAAGAAATAGAGAAAAAAGAAGAAAGGTCTAAAATTCCCCACTAGAAGCTACAGCTACCTATAGCCACCCTGTATGTTATAAAGAAGATCTCTAGGGTGACTGTGGATTAGTAGTAGATATAGTGAAGATTGGATCACCCTAGAATATTTAATGTATCTTCTAACTACCTAATGGATGTCTAACCAATGTTTGGTATCTATACAATAAATTATGCTCCTCATACATAGTAGATGGGAAAACTACTCCATGCAAGGATGGTGAATTAGAAGTAGAGGAAAATGAAAAATGCCATGTAATTATGTAGAAAACTACATGATGTTTATTGAGTCTTGAATCAATATACTTAATCCCTGTAATTTCTAAAGTGAACCAAAATTAGGTGAATTAAGAAATAACTCCTCAATATTTGGAAGGTGACAAGGATATGGTGGAGGTGTGTTCACATCAATACTATAGTCATCTATTCTAGAAGAAGAGTCAACAATATTAAATATAAGCTTAGGATCATATATGTCATCAATTATAGGTGAGTGTGATGAATAAAAATATGATGGAGATTTGGGGACAAAGTGGTATTGGTCAATCATCAAAATATTACTAGATTAGTTGAATGCACCAATTAAATGAGCAAGATCAAGTAATTATAGATAAGTTGTTGTGAAAAGTTAAAAACACAAGAAATATATCAAAAAGATTAGAATCCAATATCTAACACTCCATGTAGAATATCTCACCAGGAGATGTAAAAATAAGAAAGAAATTTTATAACTCATCCACAAAAGGCCTAGAATAGGCATTTAAATCTTATGAATGAACAATCAAAGAGTAACTATTATGACATAAGTACACCTAATAAATATATCTCAAGTGTAGGAATGAAAATGAGCATAGGAATAAAACATAAAAGGAAAATAAGTACCCTACACTAACAGTTAAATCTACCCAAGTCCAATCACATACATATTGTATTGTATATATCTTGTCTAAAGAAGGTAATTGTAGAAATATTTTTACCCAAAGTGAGTTAACAAAATTAGATGAATAAGGAAAAGTCATTATATAACCTGAGGATATATTACACACATGAAAAATAAGGATAATAAAAAGATATATAAAGGAATATCTTATTAACTAGAATAATTTGAACCATGAAGATGAAACATAAGCAAATGAATCATTTCTGTAGCAATATCTACAAATTTTCAACGTTGATGGAAACCATTTTTTTGAATGGGAGGGGAAGGATATTACATTAACCTATAACATATATATGTATATGTGTGGACAAATTGTTCCTTACATAATCTATAATAATATATTGTCATATTTTTATATGATTGTTATATTTTATTATGGATGACTATGGAATAACCATGGCCTATGTAGAGTATACAAAGGATTTAGTGGTTATTATTTGAACATCATATTATGAATTATGTTCTTATTTAATTATTGTGGAGACACTCCCCTTAAAGTGGATCAGTCATATATATTGATTATTTATCTCTTTCATCAATTATTTTTTTAGATCTAGTTATTCTACTAATTACACTTACCTATGTGATATTATTACAACCATGTCAGGCATATACCTAGTCACATCATGGTTATCACACTTTATAAATTTATGCCTATATGTCATCTCACTTTTCCTTTATTTTAAATATGTTATTGTGTCTCATCATTTTCCATAATTTATTTAATGACATCCTCACATGGGTCACATATTTTATATCTTTACCATCTCATAGAATACTTACTCGTATTAAGTCTTACATGATGGCATATTTATATGGTTACAAAATGGCCTATCACCTTTTATTTTTTAAATATATTATCAAGACATATCACATACCTATCTTCACACTATTAACACCATTTGAAACAAGGCTTACACATTCTAATCTTAGTACTTGGTTCAATCCTACATATTTAACTTACATGATTACATTTATATATGTATATGATATTTAATAATGTTAAATATATACTTTTTTATCTATGAATACACATGGTGTACATGAATATTTATTTTATAATGATTTATATGAAGATACATGTACATCCCTCACTTGAAAAGGGGTCATCTATCTATGCCATCTTATTACCAATTACACATTCCAAATATGTTCCTTCCACCATGCACTAAGTCGATCTATGTTGATGTCATCATAGAGTAGACTAGTTTTATTTCATATTTGTAAAAGAAATAGAATGATCCTACCATAGTGTGTCTCATTATATTTTTTCACCCATGTATTGAGAGATAATTATGTTTAATTACTTGATAGATAAATATATTTTTTCCCATAACATTAGAGTTCTAGTTTCTATTGATATTTACAATCTCCAAGATCCAAACTTTTGAGAGTGATGACATGGTTCATGTGCCATTACGTGTATTTATTCCTTTTATTATTTTTAGTTAATATATTATTTTTATTTTATGGGATATCAATTTAAAATATATTAGCTAATTTTTTTAATTAATATTCTTTAGTAGGAAGATTTGGATTATTAAAACCAATAAAGGGTGCACCCAATCTAGAAATCCATATTTTATCTTCCATCCATTAGGTATTTTTTAGGTATTGTTTTCTAATTATTACTTATATGCATGCATTCATCATGGGAACACACATATCAAAGTGGGTTATTATGTAGATCTTAATTTTTTACAAGGCTTATTATTGTAATATTTTAGCATAATGTTTTGTATATAATTATTGGTTAAAATATGGTATGTTTTGGTACTCTTTCATGTGTTTCTTCTCTTACTTATTATCCATGTGGTCTCATTATATCATATTGATTATATATTATCTCTCATATATGATCTATTATGCATATGTATTACATAATCTTGTTACTATGTTGTTTTATTTCTTGAACACATTAATGGGTCCCCAAAAAATGGTGAACCATATTTGTTGGTCTTACAAATTTGGTCATTTTTTATGGATCATTTTCCCCTCTATGTGGGCCTATTTTTTTGAATTTTCTCTCATTTCTCTGGTCACCTTACATGCTAATTTGTCATTAATTAAATATTTAATTTTATATATGAAAATACTTATATATACACTTGAATAACAATTCATTACAATGATCAAGTTTTAGGGACACTAACAATAATTTATTTATGCAGTTCAAGAATTTTGAGTGATTTGAAGGATGTAATATTATTTTTTTACTAATAATAATAAAAGTAACACATGAATTTTCATGTAGTTGTATTTGAATATATAGGGAGAGAGTTTGAAATCATGTCTCCCAAATTGGTTAAGATTCATTCATAAAGCACTAAAACTACATTTAGAATGAGTGATGTATATATTTAACCCTCAAGTTTGGGGTAAATGCCAGTTAATTACATAGTTTTTTAGTGATTGATTGTGATTACGGTTAGTTCAATAAGAGTCCCAATTATAACATATACTTACGCCATTTAAAAAAATATTATAAATACACCTTACACATCTCTTGATGACAAAGGATCCCACAAAATTTTATAATGTGAAATTCAAAATATCCACATTAATGGAAAGTGATATCATTTTGAAAAACATTTCCACATTCGATTGTAAAAATATGTTCAACTAAAATTTTGGGTCCTAAAAATATTTTCACTTGGATAGAGTACTCTATTTTTTTTAGTATCCTTCATAATTCCAAAACATTATTTTAAACATTTACATGCACTCTTAGAACCTAGGTATGTCTATTTTAGTCAATTTTATCTCTCTTTCTCTTGCATTTCATTGTTATTACTTATTTGTAGTTTAATTTTTTTTTAACTTTTATATTTTGCATCTAAAAAGATCTTATTATTATTTATTATTATATTTGTCTATATATTAATTGTGTCATAGTTTTAATATGTTGTTCATAGTTTAATTATTTTTAAACCATAATTTGTTAAAATAAGGTGGCTTCAGTATTATATAAATAGATGGTGGAACCAATACCTTCCTCTTCTGTAGTATTTTGCATAATTGGGGTGAATGCATTGATATGTTAGGTCATGGATAATTATAAGGCCATATTGAGGTAATAGGTGACATATCTATCCACTTTGGAAACCAGTATGGAGAGATCTTGAAACTAAAAAAGGACATTTTATATCTAGTGAGCATTGGATACTACATATCGACAAGCACAATTTTTTTAAAAGAGACATTAACTATCTAAATATCTTAGGTATATGAGATAGGTTTCATTATTATATAATTTTCCCCACACTTTTCTATAGGTTCAAGTGGCATGACATTTATGATGTTTGTAATTTGATATATAAAAATTCTATATATATGAGAATATGGTTCATTTGGTTCCATTATTTTATCTACTTGTGTATGAATGGTTTTTGTATATTTTATGATATAATATTATAACAAGGTAGTGTGATGTTATGTAATATATCTTTAATTAATTAAATAAATAAATTTGAGCACTGATATGTTTTAAAACTAAAGGACTAAAGGAAAAAATTGTTTGTGAATGGTTTTTGTATATTTTATGATATAATATTCTAACATGGTAGTGTGATGTTATGTAATATATGTTTGATTAATTAAATAAATAATTTTTAGCATTGATACATTTTAAAACTAAAGGACTAAAGGAAAAATTTAAAGATGACAACTGGTAAAAATGTTCCATCTAATGTAATTATATTTATAATATAATTTTAAAAAATGTGGTAGAATATGTGAAAATGAGACATATAATTTAATTAGATATGAAATTTACTTAAACAAAATATGTGATAAAAGATAAGAACATGATAAATCTAATGTAACTAGATAGAAAATGTAATAAAATAAAATATGTGATAACATGAAGTAAGAATTGAGTTTAAATAAAATTAATACTCATGCTAACATATCTCAAAGGATAAAAATTCCATCTAGTACTTAAAAATATATAAAAATAATGGTGCAAATATATTTATTATTCATAGCATAAGAGGTGTGTGTTTTCTAGGAAGGCTTTGTTGAATCCTGAGTTATAAAAAACATAAATATTTTCTATTGGTTTCATGTTTGACCCAACCATTACCAATTTGCAATATGTGACTGAGAAGAAAGCTATGGTTGGAGGAGAAGAGTTCACATTTCAGAGGGTGGAACCATTTGTTGTCATGAATCCATTACGAGGACAAAAACTAGGAGAGAATATTATTTTTTAAGAAAATGTGCTTGAATTGGCCCAAACATAGTCAACCTATTTTCAGGATGCCCTCAAAGGAATGCAATAACAAAAGGAGAATCTACAAAGGTAGAAAGAAAATTTAGAGAGGTAGGCTATTTTATTATTCCCAAATGTTATGATTGAGATGTTTGAAGCATCCTCTTATGACATGTTTATCTATTTGAAGATAATAAGGTCTAGATAAAATGTATTGGGTCAACAAGATGCAATATTCAAAATCTTATTCACCCAATAGTAAAATTCAAGGGATAAAATGAAGGAATTGATCAACATCTTGGTAGAAGATCAAATTCCTAGTTTCAAAACCATCAGCCTAGCTCACTTGAACATAACCATAGCAATAATTGTGGACAGAATTAGGATCTTTAACACATGGTCTAAAAATTTGGAAAGACTTCTTAAGGATGAAAAGGAGCTGCTAGATAGGTTGAACCACTTTCTTGGGACCATGATCCTCAAACCAACTACACTTAGCTCCATCAGCCTCATCAAAGATCAATAATTCAATCACATAACCATCCTAGTCATGTAATAAGTAAGGAGAAAAAGCCAATGTAAATCTAGAAAAAAAATAATAGGATCATAGATATGATCTTAATAGTAAAAGAAAAGATTGTTGAATCTAGGAGCATTAAGAAGGCCTTAGGAAGACATAATAGGGAATTTAGAGACTTGGTTGATTAGAAAGATGAGATATTCATAGAACCTATTGTTAATTTATATTTGATTGAAGAATAATACTAGAGAGCAATGAAGATGCTTCAATAGAAATAAGGGAATTCATCATCACAAAGGCCCCAAAGTCAAGCAAGTTGACTTAAGATATTTTGTTCTAAAAAAGCATTGTAATATTTGAAAATAGAATGTTATTTTGTAAAGGCATGTGAAACTTATAAATCAAATTGCCTACATGTCAGTCCACTTGAAAAAGTTTAGTGTGTTCTATAACTTTCATAGAAAGGAAAACTATCCTTATACTTCTACTTTTGTAATTGAATATGATTGACCAACATACTTCCTTGTACTCTATAAAATTAGTAATGCCATTTGTAAAATAGGGGGAGTTTATAGAGATAAATTAATTTGTAAAATTGGAAAAATTAATATAAGCAAGGAATTATATAAAGATTATTCTATATTTTCTTGTTTTCATTGTTATCATGGCTTTTCTCTCACTTGTTTGTTTTGATTTCTAAAAATGAATGGTTCTTATGAATTCTTGGTGTGTACATTCGATTGTAGAGCTATTAATTTGTGATGATGCTAGGTTGACTAAAAGTCCTTAGGTTCATTTTATTTTCTTAATCTTCTTACATTTGGGCTAATGTTGTTTGCTTATAGGGGTAACTATTTAAAGTGAATTTGGTTTTTATTTGCATTATTTCTACCTTTCATAAGATTTTACCTGATGTGTGATAGGATTTGGGATTAAGATGTTTCATGTTACACATTGGTTAAGTTCATGTCTAAATGAAAAATAAACTTTGTCATGATTTTTAGAATGAATATCAACATTTCTTTCTGTCCGACCCTTCCTTTTCCTTCTTTTTTAACTAGATCACCTTAGTTTAATTATCATTATAACTATCCATCTTAGATTAGTTATTGATAATAATTCACTATTATTAGCATAAATTATTCATATTTTACATAGATATACTATTTGGCCATAGTGGCTCCCAACCACCAAACATTATAAATATTATGAATAGTCCACTTGCTTTGCCTCTATTCCATCAAGCTGAAACTCATTCAATGAATTCCTAGAACTCTTAAATGATAAGTGTTTCTTAAACACTCTAGGACTTGTGATATATATTTAGGCATCAATAGAAAGAGATTTTTTGGTGTTAAAAGGAGGGCCTTTAGTTATATCTTTGTGAATTTTCAAAATCTTTGCTAATTTTATTGTGTTTTGATCAAAGATTGATGTATTCTTTGCATATTTGTGCTCCTTTGAGCATAATTATGTATATATCATTGATGTTTATGTTTTTATACTAGTATTTGGGATATTTTTATCCAAATATTGATATTCTTTGAATATCCATGGATATTCATGCAAAGATAGTTCATGCTTTTTGTAATCCCCATGTTTAAGGTTAGTAATAACAATTTTATACAAAGATTGATTGGTTGATTAAAATTTTGAGTATATTCAAACTCATAAGCATAAATATCCATCTTGTTCATCAATATAGATGTATCTTTGAGCTTATTTAGTAAAATATAGTCATACATTATATGTATTTATAGAAAATTCTCTTAACATGCAAACTTAATCATTGTACTTTGCAAAGGTTAGTTTGATGCATCATATTTTAAACAAGTTTCAAGGTCAAAATCTAAAATTATTAGAAGTAAGACTGAGGTGAGTGTAAAATTTTAAGGTCTGAACCAACTTCACCTAGTTAGGGTGCTCATGTGTTACCAAGGTATGGCTTGGCTAGGTAGTTCTTCTATCAATGTGCCTGATTAGGTACATGACTTACCAAGAAACACTAAAAGGTATTTGATTTCTTTTAATAACAATAATTTTGTCACCAATAAAGATAATATTAAGTCATTCAAGGCTACTTATATATTATTAAATGTAGTTCATGAATATGTAGCATGTAGATTGTTCCCATTCACTTTTAGAGATTTTGCATATGATTGGCTTCTCAACCTACCTGAGAATTACATTATAAGTTGGAATGACTTTAATAATATTTTCATTGATCAATTAGGAAAAATTATTATTCCATGTACCCTTTACCAATATTTAATTATAGTTAAGATGGATTTCAATGATACCATAAGAGCCTTTAATGTTAGGTTCTAAAACATGTTTAGTAGGACCATGGCCCCATATAAACCTGATATGGCTTTCCATTTTTAGATTTACAAGGATGAATTAAACCCTATGACCTCTATGTTCTTGGAAAAATCTAAAAATGTCATCAATACATTAGCATTGGCTTATGCCAAAGTTATGATCATTAATGACTAAATGCAGCCCCCAAGGTCAAATGGCATACTCCGCCACTAATGCTAATTATAATATACATACTTTGAACCAACCTATAATTTGGAACCAATTACTATATATCCATCCATATCTTGGCCAAAACCTAGGGTTCCTGAATAACACTACTAGTGGGATTCATCCATAAAATTATTGAACTCTAATACCCACTACCTATAGTAATTCTCCATTTCTTGAGCCTAAGACACCAAAAAATTCAAATAACTTGATATTATAAATGGTCCATAAACTAAGCATTAAATTTCCTCAGTTACAAAAATAATTAGGAAGTATAGGAGAGGGCTCTAATAGAAACTATGATTCTTAAAGGTTCAATATGCCTCCAAATAGGTTTTATGATAATAATAATAATGGATCATTTAAAAATACATAAATCAGTTTATGTGATATAGATTGTTGGATATAGTCATTGACATGTTGAGGATTGTCATTGATGCCAAAAAAAACATGATATATTAAAGAATTAATGACAAAGATGTTGAGGTGAATGAACATGTTAAAAATACATCATGTAGATAAATATGTGCTTTTAATGTTTATGGAAATACAAGAATAGTCATATGAATCCCTTTTCTCATGTAGTTATCTTGATATATATGGATAAATACATAGGTTGATGATAACAATATTTGCATGTATGGTAGTTTATAAAGGAAATGATCACACTATGATTATTAGGTTTGTGCCTACTTTAAGTGGTATAATTTTAAGTCATGTAGATGAGAACAAAAAATATTATAAATGAATAAGGTTGCTTTTCAACTAGAAGTTTACTAAGCTTCCACACATAGTCTATCTTGCAACTTAGATTTTGTTTTGGGAGAATTATTTTTAGGAATTTTTTTAAGTCTCTTTGGACCAAAAATCCTACAATAATTATTCTAAAGGGCATGTTGAAAAGTTCTAAAGGGAACTTTTAGAAGGATTTAAGGACACGTAGAAGTTTTGAAGGGTCATTTTGTATGAACCAAAAGGAACCTCTAATGTTCTAAAGGACACTCTATGAAACATCAAAGGGTACCTTTAAAAGTTTCATAAGGCACTTTCTATTTTGATGTTGAATAGATATAATCTAAACGTGGTAGATTAAGTTATTATATTAGCCTTTGTCATTGTTATAAAATTGATCCCTTGACCTAAAAATTACTAGCTTGAGTGGTGATCAATGGACTTAATAGTTCCTAGGTCTTAGACTTTATATTATGTCCCAACTTGATCAATGAATAGTACTTAATCATATAAATATGATCTAATGAAGCATAAAGAAGTTAAATTGTCAAAAGGAATTCCAAGTTAATGTACAAGTGATAAGTGTCATAATCATAGAGCTTACATAGTAAATCAATGAGGAATGTGAGATTGCCAAGTGTCCCAATAGTGGAAAACTAATAGCAATGTGTATAAGGCACATGCTAGTGCCAAGTGTCAATCTCTCTAGAGATAAGTAGACATAAAGATTGGGTTTGTCAGAAGATTTGATGGTGAGTGGATGATCATATAAAGAAGATCCAATGGATTGAGTGGACTAAGATGGAACAAAATTATTGATTTCTATTGACATAGTGGTGAGTTAGAGACCAATCAAGTTTAAGAAGATTGATGGAGCAAAAGTGATCCAAAGATATAAGAAGAAATAAGATGGGATAAAGAGCTTGATGTTTAATTACTAGGTAGAGATAAAGGTCATGCATATTTAGAAATTAAACATCACATGAAAGCTTGGATCAAGAAGATCAATGAATGCATTTTAAAGATGACAAAGCTAGATTTCAAAAGTGTACAAGGATCTGATAGAGACCATGAACGTATCAGATATTGATTAAATGGATATGATTTAAAGTTGAGCCAATTAAATAGAGACTGTTGAATCATGGTGCCAAAGTAAATATCAAAGGTTAATATTTAAAGGTCTATTCATGCCAATGGTCAAACATTGGAACATGTAAGAACATGTGAGTAAGAATTGAATCTTGACATAGATAATGAGATTGATTGATATAATCGATCAAATCTACATTAATGAGCATATGTATCAAAACTTGAGTTCAAAAAATACTATAGATAGCAAAGAGACCTAAAATTATGTTGTGATACATGGAATTGAGATGCAAGAGACTTATAGTCCAAGTCATAATGAAATAGAGTCCATAATTGACATAATTCATTGTAATATGAGTGTGAACACATAGAAAATATGGAACCCTAGATCATTATATATATATATATATATATATATATATATATGTATGATATGCAATACAAAGTAAAATTCTTTTTGAATAATTGCATTTACTATTGAGATAATTCAAATATAGATAAAGGTAGAAAGAAAAAGAAAATGAAGTGTGTCAAATAGAAAATCATCAAGACATAGAACAAAAGGGGGCAAAGAGGAGTAGAATGGTTGGTGAAGCCAATTAAGTGTGTCAAATATAAAATAATAAAAACATAAAACAAAAGGTGGAAGAGAGGAGTAGAGTGGTTGGTGAAGCCAATGAAGTGTGTCAAATAGAGACATATCTAGACATAGGACCAGAGGAATAGATAGGATCAGAGAGGAAGAAAGGTATAAAGAGAATGCATAAATTATGATCAATTTCATAATATACCTATAAAAAAGAACAAAGATTTGGATTCATATATGAATTTGATTTGTCAATTGGAGTTTTAGCTCTATAGAAGAGTCTGATAGGTTGGTGCCATCATATGAGCTGAGTGGGTGCTTAGATTAGGGAGTGGGTGATTCTTTAGAGTTGGTTATCTTAAATCAAGGGATTGATGTCTCTTTAGGATTGGTGTCTGTAAACATTATAACCAATGAGGCTTTAAAACTTGAGGCTAGATTACAATTATTTTCTACTAGCTATTCTCATCATGGTTTTTCCCTTTGGGTTTTCCATGTATAAATCTTGTGTCATGTGTATTTTTATGATTGAACTCTGCATATTTGATTTAATCTATATATACCTTTTAATCTATCCCAAAAGGTATTAAAAGACTCATTTTAATTTATATACTGATTCACCCCCTTTTAGTATAAGGTTGTGTTCCAAAATATGGTATCAGAGCCTAAGTTCCTTAGGAGAATCTTAATCATCTTAGAAATATCTTGGAATTGTGAACACAATGGCTAGTGAAGAAAGATCTTCATCAAACAAAGCACCTCTCTTTGATGGATCTAACTATGCATTCTGGAGCATAATAATGAAATCTTATCTATACTCATTAGGGTTTGATGTATGGATCTCTATGGTAAATGGATATAAAAAACTTTTTACAACTCCTACTAATTATGCTACCAAGAAGGCATATGAGAGAAATGTCAAGGAAAATAATGTTATTCTTTGTGGACTATCAAACTCAGAGTTTGTCAAGGTGATGTAGTGTCAAAATGCTCAAAATATTTGGAATAAACTAAAGAGCATCTATGAAGGAGATGAAAAGGTAAATCAAGCTAAGATACAAACTTAAAAAGGCAAGTTTGAGATTCTTAATATGAATGAAGAGGAGAATATTGTAGACTACCTCCTTAGGGTAGATGAAATAGTTAATGCAATCAGAGACCTTAGAGAATAAATGAAAAAATAAATCATTGTCAAAAAAATTTAAGATATTTTCCATCAAGATATGATGCTAAAATATTTTTAATAAAATAATCAAGAGATCTAGATAAAATCAATATTGATGAGTTGCATGGGACCTTCATAGCCTATGAGATAAGAATGGGAGAGACAAACATCTTCAAGAGAGAAGTTACATTACAATTTATATAAAATAAAAATTAGAAGCATCCTCATAATAAAAAGGTGAAACCCTATTATCTCAAGAATAATAAATATCAATATAACATTGAGTAAGTAGAGAGTAGTGAAAATGTGAAACCCTATTATCCCAAAAAGAATAACTTCTTCAAAAATAAGATTGGTCTATACACAAAAGAAGACAGTGACACAATGGAAGATAAAGATAGTTCAAATGATAATCATGACTATGATTTTATGGCTAATCTAAATGAATACATATTCATGAAAATATGATCAAATTCTATAGATATAGATCAAGATGAAGTTTAAGACTTATATGAAGAAGAAGAAGGAGAATTGGACCTTGAATGTGAACTCATATATGCTCTAAATGAGATTGATAAGCTGAGAAAAGAGATCTTGTAATGCCCCTTGTATCAAACTTATGTATCTATTATTTTTAATCCATTTATCATTTTGGTGACCCTTAGAAGTGTATGAAATTTGATGTGTGATATTTGATGTTATCCTAATTGTATTATTATTATTTCATATTATATGTTTTAGTATATTTTGTGATCTCAATGGATATGTAGGGGACTATATAAGAATATTTCTATGTACTTTAGTATCTCATTTAGTAAACTTAAATTGGATGCATGATTACATAGTGTAATTACCTTGAGTGGATATATGTTTTTTTTGGATTTTGATGTTGAATAACATGACGATTCATTTTGACTTATAATTGATTATATTAGACTAACCAAAAAATATGATTCGATGTTATGACATTCTTATATTAATATTTATATTATATATATGTGCATATCATTAATATATCGATTATTTTATTAGATGTATTTGATGTTAAATTGAGTGTGTAGAATACAGGGAACCAAAGGCAAGATTACGAGGGACTTCAGCATACCTTGATGGACCATATGCACCACTGAAATCACCTCAACCTTTAAGCTTACACCAATCTTTTTGTTTTAAATTATTAATCAAAATATTTTTGTCTTTTATTCATACTTATATTAAATTTCATTAATATGTTTTATACTAACCCCCATTTTTAATTAAATTACCCTAAATTTATGCTAACCTCTATGAGGTTAATTAACCTTGATCAGGAGTTGGGTTGACCCAAAAACCCAACCCATGTGTCTAATCCCTAAATTTTCCTTAAAACCACTTTTTACATTGAGTTTTGGACAATTAAATATTGTCTCACAAGTCTCTTTTATGCCCATACCCATACCCATTCGGTAGGAGGGTTTTCCAAGGCCTTTTGACAACTTTTTGGTCATAAAAATATTTTATTTATAACTTATAATTTCATCCCAATAAACAAGCTTGTACTTAGTATAAGTGAGTTGTATTTTATATATTTTGTGTAAGGAACACCTATGTAGGTGTGTAAGTGCATTTAATATATTGTAAGAGTTTTTATTGGAATTTGGTCACATCCTTGGGATGAAGATAAGACAAGTGTCTTTTCAATATTGTCTCTTGATTTTGTGGCCTTATCTATTTTAAGATATTTGTTTTGGTATTTGAGGGGGATTTTTGGATGGAGGAGAGATTGGAGATTGGTGAAATAAATAAAGAAAAAAAATTGGAGAAGATTTTCAATTAGAGTTTAGGTTGACGTAGGTCTTTTACATGTGTTTTTATTATGTTTGAATGATCTCTCTCCCATCTCTTGTTTTCTTGAATAAATTTTTCTTTATGAATAATGTATTAGAGTTTTGGATGGATTTGATACCATTTATTTAAGATTTTATTCTTAAGTTTTTTTCTCTTGTATTGTTTCCATGTTCTTCCTTTCTTTTTATTGTGTAAATGTTGGTAGTGGGATTGGGAGAACCCTTACACTAGGATATATAAGGAGAAATATTGATGCTTGATAATCAATTTTGCATTTATATTGGAAGCCCTTGTGCACATTGATGAACTTATGTGACAAAGAAATTAAAAGCCAATTTTCTTTCCCTAATGAAATTTTGGTGTCTTTTATGTGACCTATATTATCTTGATTTATTTCCCTTGATTTATTATTATGGATTTCGGTAATCTTTTGTGATGTCTTAAATCCATTATAACTATGAATATGGAGTGGGTGACATGCTTCTTTCCCTTGGGCTTGGGGCAGGCTATGCATGGACCTCAATAGTTGAGGATCCCATGCGATGATGCTTATTGGATGGGTTGTCAAGCACCTTCCTTTGACCTTTTTTGGTGTCCTTGAGATATCTTTGGAACTTGAATACTTGAGTTTAAGTGCTTACTTCTTGGATCTTGGAGCTTGAGGTTGAAGCATGATGGATACTCTCTTATATGTTTTGTTATTCCAAACCTTTTTGTTTTATTAATAAGATGTTTTCCTTTATGAACCATTGTGAAAAATAAAGTTTTATTGAATACATGTTAAAGATTGTAATCGTTAATGTTTTTTTATGGATTATTAAAAATATTGTAAGAGACTATGATATTAGCCTTATAAACTTATGATTCTATCCTTATTTATATTATTGGAAGTGATTGAATATAATTAATAAGTGTTTTAAAAGGGATTCTACCTCCTATTTTAAGTTATTTTCCTCTTAATGAAAATCGATACTTGTTGATATATAAATATGAGAAATTATATACATATTGTATTATTTTCTATAAAGTTGAACTCTTGTAATTTGTTTTCTTATGAAAGTGTATTCCCTTCTATCTCTCATAAGTGTTGAAAGAGGTTATTTTTTTGTATTAATTATGTTAAAATAATCTTCTCCTTATCACTACCTTTCTATGAAAGTTATAAATGTTTTGGGAAGCAAATGTTACTGTCTTAGGATCATTCATATGATAAAGCTTTTGTTTTAAGTTGCTGAAAATTATTCTAATCAACCTAATATTGGTTTACATTAATATTAAACAAATAAATTTAGGAGTAATTAGCTTTGGTATATGGTTGAATTATCATCTTGTGATTTAATGAATTATACAATACTAATTATGTACATGATATGGGTGTCTTTATGGAAACAAAATTATTTCCTTCCATTTATCTGATGAGACAATTTGTAAATTAGATTATGACAAGAATGAATAAGGTGGAAATTGTTTGGTTTATATTTGTGTGTGACTAATAAAAATAAGGAACTTCCCCATTTTATTCATATAAGACTTTAAGTAGAGATTTATTTATGGAAAGAAAAGAAAAATATATGCATATATGTTTTAGCCAAAGTTTATATATATATATATAGAGAGAGAGAGAGAGACCATTTGAAACTATAACATTTTATTTTATAATAAATAATTAAATATATATATATATATATATATAATATTAAATTAATAATAATAATAATAAAATCTATACATATAAAAATAGATATTTAATAAAATCAGAATAAAATTTAATATGAAATGGCAAGGGGGAGAGTCAACCAGATGGCTGAACTCCCTAACCCTCCCATTCAATATAGGATGGGGGAAGGGGGCTTGGCCAGTTGGCCACCCCACCCCCAACAAGCTCAAGTAGGGTCCGATGGCCTTGTCCAAGACCAAGGCAATAGGCCTAGGTCAGCCAACCATGTATTTTTTTTAAATAAAAAAATACTTATAAATGACAAGTTTTTAAAAACATTAAAAAATTATGTTGTGTATATAAGATATTATGAATTCAACTATTCTATTTCAGATAGTATAAAATTGTGTGTGTGTGTGTGTGTGTGTGTGTGTGTGTGTGTTCATTCTTATCTTTTAGTTTTTATATCTTATTCTTTTACATAAGCTTGGAAAGATAATTAATGAGGTCTATAATATGAAAAAACTTATATAAATTTCACCTATCCATTTTAGAGGATAACTTTGAAACTAATAGAGTTAGATACTCCTATATTCATACCATATAAAAGGTTATGATATTATCTCAAAACCTAAGTCTGCCTCAAGTAAAAAATACTAATAAGAGAATGGGGAAAATTAATAGCATGCTTAAAGATAATATGGAAAAATTATGTCATGGTAATAATTGACCACAAGATTCAATTTTATAATTAAATAAAAACTATTGAAAATAGGGCTTGGAAATACATGTGAATGTTATGTAAAATTATAATAATTTTATGATAGTATAAGTTATTATAAAAGTGTTAAATGGATGAAAGTTTTAGTAATTCCACTAGATATATAATGTAAACATATGATAGGTAAGTAATGATATAGGTAAAATTAATAGGTCATAAGTAGTAAATAAAAGATAAACCTATCATGGAAATGATCATAAGACATCCAAGGGAATAGAAAGAGGAGACATAAAAGAATGAAGTTAAGAGTGGATATAATTAAATTAAACTAATAAGATACAAATAGGAGTCATGTCTAGATAAACCTATGAGGGAAGGAAAAAATAAAAATACAATGGTACCAAAAATCATCCTTGGCTAGATAAACCAAAGATGGAAATCAAAAAAGTAAACTACCAATATACAAAAAAGTTCCTTGGTTAGAAAAACCCAAGAATAAGGAAAACATATCAATTAAAAAAGTACCAAAAGTGGATCCCTCATAATAAAAATAAAGAGGCAAGACAAAAATTCAAATGAAAGATAAATGATAGTTATATGGATTGATAATTATATCATACAATTGAAAAAACATATAATATATCACAAATGTTTAAGAATGCCATTACATACAAGTTATTAATGAATTTTTATCTCTATTAGTGCATTTTGTAC
>JARHVA010009977.1:0-5000 GCA_037957365.1 Torreya grandis
AAAAATTTATGGATGCTAATAATCCACATAATGCATATAACATGTACAATCTAATGTGGTGTGTGCATGGGTTTTAGCCATTCTTTTATCATCCCCCAACATCTCCATGTACATCACCCTCTCCGATGATGCTCTCCCCACATGATTCTTTGAGGGGATGAAACTCTCCTACATCTAACTCATGATAAGAAGGTTGTTAACCTAATACATCATGATATATATCATAAAACAATGTTGTAACAATAATTAACATAAACATAATGTATATAATTCATAACACAACCAACTCTTGGTAAATAAATCATGAAATCAAAGCAACATACAAGTTCCCCATAACACCATATGAATTATTGTTTAATTAAAAAGTAACTAATCAATTTAACAACCATAATAATCTATGGATAATTAGGTAAATCATCTTAGTGAGAAATTAGGATGTGACATCCTTCCTCTAAAGTCAGTCATCATCCTAATGACCCTTATTCAAACAATAGTTATAAATAAAAAATAATATTTAGTAGAAAAATAACATAGTATGAAGCATCAAATCAAGAAAATAAATGTGGAAATAGCCTATATAACTCATCATAGTCCTCCCAAGTAACACTATCCTAAGATTATTGGTCCCATAAGACCTTGCACTATGACACTTACCTATTTTATAGACAAAATTTTTGAGTGTCAATTACTATGATTGGTTCTACCATGACCACCACAAGATCCAGAAACTACAAATCATTCTAATCTATCACATGTGAAGGATTAACTATATTTTTTTAAGGATAAAATACATGGAATACATTATAAAATAGAGATAGGTATGGTGGAAATACAAGCCTATATGCTACAATATTGACCACTTATAAAACCTTGAAGGGTCCCACATATCTCGATGAAAGTTTCTCTAATTTCCTAAATTTAATAGAGCTCTTTTATAGTTTAAACCACAAGAGTAATTTATCACATACTAGAAACTACCTAGCTATTCTCTTCAGATCAACATAGCTCTTTTGCCTATCATTGGTCTTGGCAAATATTGGCCTAATTATTCTAAATTAATCTTCCATTTTTGAAAGCATCTCAGGTCTAAATACTACCCTATCTTCCAACCTATCGCAATTGATTGGTGTCCCCCACCTCATTACATAAAGTGATTCAAATAGTGACATTTTAAAAGCAAATTAGTATGATGTTTTGTATGCAAAATCTACCAATGTAAGGTATTCTTCCCACTTGTATTACTAATCCATACAATACATATTAAGAGTATCCTCTAACACCTGATTAACTTAATTTGTTTAACTATCAATCTATGGGTGATATGCAGTACTAAAGTTTAGTTACATACCCAAAGCTGAATTCAGAGTTAACCAAAATATATAAGTCATTCTTGGATCATGATCTGAAATGATATTATCTATAAATCCATGTAATTAATACACTTCCTTTATGAATCTCTTTTCAATAGTAGGTGCATCATCTGTCAATTTACCTGGTATAAAATGTGATACCTTGGTTATTTTATCAACTATAACCAATAGCAGGTCATGCCTATTCCATGATAATAATAAACCTTGGACAATGTCCATACTGATCACCTACCATTTCCATTCTAGTATGCTATGTGTATATAAAAATCTAGTTAGATGCACATGTTAAGCTTTCACTTAGTGACATTCCAGGCATTGTGACATAAAATTTGCTACATCTTTCTTTATTCCCTTCTAGAAATAAAGTGTTCTAAGTTATACCATGAACTTGGTTACTCATGAATGTCTTAAATATGGGGCATTGTGTAGTTTTTTAGCACTATTATCCTTAAATTTTCTCGACATGGCATAACCATCTTTCCATTTTATCATAAAAGACCATCATTATCTAATATGTATCCTTTATACCTAGGATTCTGAGCATTCTCAGACAAAGATTTATTGACATAATCATATAATTCATCTCTTGGTGAGAATTCAATCACTTGATCTCTAAAAGTTCTTCTGATAGTAGCCACAATTGCTATATACCTTCTATAATTCAAGGCATTAGCTATTTTATTTTCTTTTCCTTTTATGAAATTGAGATCAAAGTCATAGTCAGATAAAAACTTTAGCCATCATCTCTAAAGAGCATTCAAATTTGGTTGGGTGGATATGTATTTGAGTCTCAAGTTATTAGTCTTGAGCTCAAATGGTTTTCCTAATAAATAATGTCTCCAAAATTTCAAAGCATGAATAATTAATGCAAGTTCAGAGTAATGAGGGGAATAGTTCACCTCATAAGGCTTCAACTTCCTTGACTCATAAGTTACACCATCTAGCATAAGGACTCTTCCTAATCCATTCTTAGATGCATCTGTGTTCATTGAAAATTAACCATTGAGATCAAGAAATCTTAATACTAGTGTTGAAGTAAGACTTATTTTTAATTCCTAAAAATCTACTTCACACTTATTTGACTAGATAAAACTTTGATTCTTACACTACAGAGAGGTAATTGGATTAGCTATCTTGAAAAAATTTGAAATGAATTTCCTATAATAGCCCACTAATCCCATGAAAATCCTTACCTCATGGACATTCCTTGGTGCCATCCACTCCATAATGGCTCTTATCTTATCTAGATTAGTTAAAATTCCATTTTCTAAGATAATATGTCCTCGATATGCACTTTTTTTTGAAATTTGTTACACTTGGACAATTTCCCATATAACTTGTGCTTTTGAAAACATTAGAAACCTAGTTCTAGATGTTGAAGATGCCCTTATTCATCCTTAGAGTATATAATAATGTCATCTAAAAATACCAAAAAAAAATGATCTAGATAATCTATGAACATGTTGTTCTTGAGATTCATGAATGATATAGGTGCATTTATCAACCCAAATGGTGATACTATAAACACATAATGCCCATAACAAGTTCTAAATTCCATATTTTGAATATCCTCATATTTTATCCTTAAATGATGATATCCATATCTAAGATAAATCTTAAAAAATACCATTTATCCTCATATCTGATAAAAAATAACATCTATTAGAGGTAGCAGATACCTATTTTTGATAGTCTCTTTATTCAACATTCTATAATCAATGCAAAGTCAAAAAGTGCCATCTTTATTGATGAAAACAACTAGTGCACCCCATGGTGACATACTTGGTCTAATCAATCCTTTGGAAAACTCCTAGTGTTGAGCCTTTAATTCAACTAATTTAGTGGTTGTCATTCTATATAGTACTTTAGATTGAGGTTCTGATCCTAGTTTTGATATCAATAGAAATATAAAACTCATATTTAGGAGGTAATCCTAGAAATTCCTATAGAAACACATCATGAAAATAGTTAAGGAAAGGATAATCTTCAAATCATGGTTCCTTATTTTCCTCCATTTCATTTATCTTGATGATAAATTTTTGGCATACTTTTATTTCGACCTTCCTAAGTTGCATTTTAAAAATTTACTTAAGCCTCAACTCCCTTTTCTTACCTTGAATTAGTGTCAAATTTCTAAAATCATCTAGACACTCAACCTTATTTAGATAGAATTTAACCTTGGATTTATGATTCACAAGCTAGTTGACTCTTAGGATTGCATCATATGACCCTAATGGTGCTACATATAGATCCACTACTATTGTGAATTTAGGTAACCTAATATCTAATTCAACTAAGCACTTGTCAACTTTGACTCTATAATCATTCCCATATTGTACCAACCATGCATTTTCCATTACTCTAGATTTTATAGAAAACTTATTTAGAATTCTAGGAGCTATAAAACATTCTATATCCTTTATATCTATCAAAATGGAAACTAGATGTTCAAACAAAATACCTAATAGTTTTATGGGTGAAGATTAGAATTAGGATTGTTTATTATCCACTAATGCATTAATACATTACTAAAAATTTCCTTGTTGAGGGGAAAATCCTTTATTCCTCAACTTATCCTTGGTACATTCATGTGAAAAATGGTTACCTCCATAAATAAAGTAATCTCCAGGTGGCCCCTTCTTATTAGAATATTGGTTTTCATTGAAACTACTTTTAGAACCATTTCCTAGTTTTTGGTTAATTGAACCAATGTTGAATCTAATATTCTAACTCCTGAACTGACTCTTAGAGTTTCCACTCCTTTGCTTCCAGTTCTTTTTTTTGAAAGTTGGCTTAGAATTTTTAATTTTTTTTCTTAAACTTGTCTCTAACCTTAGAAAGAGATTTCAACTTTTGCTCCTACTTGATTGTTTTCTCAAAGACATGATCCATGGCAGATGCTCCATGAACATCTACCTCTCCACCAATCTAGGGTTTTAATCCCATGATGAACTTACTAATCCTAAACCTCTCATCTACCTGATATTGAGTTACATATTTTAGAAGCTTGGTGAACTGTTCTTAGTACTCTTTCATCGACAAGTCTCCTCACTTTAGATTCTAAAAATATGTAATATTTTGGTCAAAATATAACTGTGGAAGCCACTATGATCTAAATAGTTTCAAAAACTATTCCCATATAGTGGTGGTTAAATTAAGATTCATTTCCAACTTATTATTATCCCACCACATAGCTGCTACTCTGGCTAACTGATATTATTTCCAAATGGCATTGGTGTCCTTGTATTCATTTCAAATTTCAAAATACTTATCCATTTTATTCAACCATTCTTTAGCTCCATCTCTCATAACAATTACATCAAACTTAGGTAGATTCACATTTTTCATATCCCTAACTAATTCTATAGCTACACGTTCTCTCATATCCTAAGGCACTTCCTCATGTATATTATATTAAGGGATTTCCTATGTAGTAGGATTATTTTCAATCTCATCTTAATGGGCTTCGTCCTCATGTCCATGAATTTACTATTCCAGGGTTACAATTTTATCCTTAGTCTCATTCATGACTACAATAATCTGATCTAACTTTATTTTGAGCTCATTAGCAAATTAGTTAGGATCAAATAGAGGGTTATTATCATTAAAATTTTAAGGACACTCTCTATA